>CALYDF020001277.1:0-12564 GCA_944474145.2 Dicrocoelium dendriticum
TGTTGAAACCGTCACCTAGTCAGATCCTCCAGTTGGTGTTTTCATTAAGAGTTGCGCCTCCACTGAGTTGTCATTAGAACGTGGTGGTGTTCACTTTGCTTTCAGATGAATTTCTGTTGGCAACCGGGTACGGAATTTAGTGCAGTTCTCTAGAAGGGTTTGTGCCGTTAGTTCTGATCGCAACACCAGTTTCAACAGCCTGGGACCGCACCCCTTATAGTTCGGTGATACGGGGATCCTTGTCAACGAGGTGGCCACGACATTTTCGAGAGAAAGTGCCTCACGGATATAATGCCATTGCTCCCAGTCGTGCAACTGCGCAACGCCGGAAGAGGAACTAGTAAGCTGAGGAACACCGTGAGCCATCACAGTTTTTGTTCCCCTCTCTGTTAGTTGGATCCGCTGCACGTTCTTTCCACGGGATTTCAGGTAGCATGCGCACCCCACTTGAGGCGTTATGGAGTCGATTCGAAGATAGCAGAACGGCGACTGTCTCATTCACCTAGTTTAGTGTTACCCGAAGTAACCGGAGTTCACCATAGTGCAATGCAATTTATTGTCGTGGGATCAGTATGGACACCGATTGCCGTACAGATGGAACTCCATTGAGTTCGATCGTCTGTCAACCTACCCTTAATTGTATTGAATTTGGATTTAGGAACATTAGTGAACACAAGGTTTAAGGCACCATGATTTTGCCTGGTGGCTCCTGGTTTTGGTGTTTCTTTTTTTTTGCTGAATTTGCGAACGGCATTGATGGGAGCCATTCTTGCTGGGACATGCTAGTTTTCTCTAGTCCGGACACAAATGTTACCGGTGCTCTTTCCGGTGTTTGCTTGGCGGCAACCGATGCTTATGTTACCTGGTTTCTCACTATGACTGGTTGACTTCAGCTTAAGGCCTACTGCATAGCGAACAAACTAATAGGTGTAATACACTGTACAGAAGTTGAAGCAGGCACGCAGCAGACAACGTTTTTACTTATGAGCGAGAGAGGAAGGGGTTGGCACTGATTGAGTTTGAGTCGTTGGGGTAATGTTGGGACGCCCGGCTCTCTTTTTCAGCCTGAATAAGGAATTCGGGGTATTATTTTCAAATACAACTGCACGTCCGTTTCCTCTCATAGGTGTAACCCTGGCGCACACTAGTGGCTCGACTGCTTCTGTTAGTCTTTCAAACTTATTCCGTAGCACTGTTAGACAGCTACCAACTATGATAGCACTGCTTACTAGGTCCCTCTGGATCGACCGCGAACTCAGGGCCAACATGAAACAACGACAAAAAATATGGGACAAATTCAAAGTTTCCCGCTTGAACTCAGACTACTCTAAATACAAGGCCGTCAACAACTTCTGCTCCCTGCAGAAACGTGAACAGAGGTAATGATATGAGCATAGCTTGGTTGCACCATCCTTTTCTAGGCTAACGAAACTATCCAAATACCTCAGCAGATCTTCCAAGACCGGCTGTGGAATTCCTGCATTATCTACGAATGAGACAGGTATAATACTGCATGACGATGACACCAAAGCTGACCTCTTGTCTCTACAGTTCTCCTCAGTATACATGAAGGGAGACAGACTGGCAAACAGCCATGTACTTGCACATACAGTATCTCTGGGACATATCGAGATAGATGCAGGTGCTACCTTGAACCTTCTACTAGAACTGAACTAAGGTTCCTCACCAGGCCCAGACGGGATAGACCCTTATTTTCTCAAGATGGTAGCAGAATTCACTGCCGTCCAACTTTGTCAAATATTGCAGCTCTCTCTTAAGGCTGGTTGACTAACTGTGGACTGGATGACGGGTGTGTTATGCCGAAGTACAAGGGTGGAAATTGCCAGGACCCTGCGAACTAACGGCCCATTTGCTTGATCTCGGTCGCCTGCAAGATCATGGAAAAGCTCATTAAATGTGCCATCCACCGACACTGCGAAGATCTGAACTTCACTTCGACTACTCAGCATGGCTTCCGAAAGGGACGTTCCTGCAACACTAATCTGCTGGTCGCAAGAGAGAAGTGGGCCAAGTCACTGGACGCTGGAAAACGTTTAGATGTGATCCTCATCGACTTCAACAAGGCTTTGACCGGAACTACTCAGGAGCTACTCTCTAAGCTCTGTGGAATTGGTATAACAGGGAACGTCCTACTATGGATCAGCGATTTCTTACAAGACCGGAACATGCAAGTCAACGTAAACGATACCATTTCATTTCCAGTGCCTATGTCCAGGGGCGTACCACAAGGCTCCATCCTCGGACCGGAATTGTTTAAGATATATATCAATGACCTACCAAATATGCCACAAACGGACTGTCTGATCTATGCAGACGACCTCAAGCTATGGTCAGAAGTGTTCAGCCTCGAAGAAGCCGACCGATTACAGGAAACGCTTGATCTACTACAAGCCTGGTCTATCAAGTGGGGTTTGCGGTTCAACAAACATAAGTACTCCATTCTTTCCATCGGTGCTGCTGAACCACTGGGCATCTCTCGAATTGGTGGGTACCTGCTCAAGATTGCCACACAGGAAAACGACCTGGGGACAGTAGTATCCACTGATTTCAAAACTGCCCGTGACACAATAAAGAAGCCTGTTACGGCGAACAGGATGTGAAGCGCCATAAGGAGATCATTCTATAAAATGACGCCGCAGATATTTAGGCTTCTCTCCACCTCTCACATCCGCCCAGTCCTTGAATTCGGACTTCCGGCCATAGCCCCTCTATCGAAGCATGAAAGTGATAAGATCGAAAAATTTCAGCGACGAGCCCCGAAATTTGTCCTTGGGCTACGCGAACTCTCCTATTCCGCCCGATTACAAAGCATGCACCTTTTACCCTTAGACTATCGCCGACGTCGCCGAGACCTCATCTATACTAGGCGTATCCTACCATGGGAAATGGGGAACGAGCTGAGGCAGTTTTTACAGCTAAGACTTGGCAGTTCAACTCGCGGTCACAGCTGGAACCTGTTTAAACCGGGGAGGTTCAAGGTCTGCTCAGATGTTGCTCTCGCTACTCGAGTAATTAATGACTGGAACCGAGTGCCAGGCTCGCTTGTCAATGCGCAGTCAGAAGCGAGTTTCAGAGGCTTGCTAGACATCTTCCTACTGAGTACTCCAGGATTCTGCAAGACTGATAGTATATCCTGAGCTGTGCCACAGCTACTACGCCTGCGATCCTTGGAAGATCGGGCAAAGTGAAGGAGCTGACACGGGACCTGCCTTCTGTTCTCCACCACTCAATGAACTCAATGAGAAGCAAAACGCAACTGTCGTGTTATTGTACCGTCGCGTTTTTATCGGCTCCGTCTCACGGCATTTTGTGTGAGCTTTTCAGGCAACTGCTGCAAACTAGCCCACTCTTCAGCAATCTAACACAACTCACACTTGCTGTTAACGTGAGACATGTTCGCCGAGGGCGTGCAGTTTAAGGTCACGCGTTTGTCGGATGATCAGTGCAGCTTCCCGCGTCAATGATAAGCGTGAGTCAACGTGGCGGGCCAGCTGTCAGCGGTGATCCCTGGAAACACAAGTTGCAGTTTTGGTCGGTTGATCGATGGATGTTAAGCCCGGCTGGGTTGAGACCCAGTAAATGTATCTAAACACAACGCTGAACACAGATTGAGAGATTACACATTCTTTCACAAATATGTTGAGAAACACACGATTGGAATAAGCTTAGGCTTTTCGGATTACCTCGAGAATTCAGCACCGAATGGTTTTACACAGAAAAGCAATGGGCACAAGGTGAATGAGTTATTCGCTTGTGTTCAATCACAGATGACAGTCCAATCCGTTAGCGATGGTTAGGACTTTAGTGGTAAAAGTGCATGCCACGTATGATGATCACTGCGTAAAGCTGGTAAATCCGGTTCGGATGAGCGTACGGAGACTACGCTCAAAGTAGCCATTTGGTTGATCTGTTATGATGGGTAAGGTATAGTTCCGAGCTCGTTACATGATCAGTTGATCTGATTTGTGCCCCAGTTATCCGTTGATTGGTTGGACAGAAAATGTACTTAAGTTCTTTTCCATTGTGCTCAAGCTCTTATTTGCAGTGACAGCGCGGTTTACCGATTAGGTCATTGAATTTAACATATTAATCAATATTCGACCACTCTTGGCACATTTAGTATGTAATTCTTACCTGTAAACAGGTTGTAGGGCAGCGGAAGCCAGTGACTACTCGTGACTCGGAACGACAACAAAACAGGATTGTAGAGAATTACCAACGGGCACAATAGATGAGACGAGACAAGGCTCTGCCAGCGTTGCGGATCGAGCCGACAGCGGATCACGGGCAGCATCTGATAATGAGCCTAGGCCCAGAACAAAGGATGAGGTATTTATCGAGAACGCAATGAATCAGACAAATATGCTGCCAGCGAAGCCCACAGGAGTGAACGAGAATGGTGATGAAGTCACGAGAGAGCAAATCGTGAGTTTTCGAACGACTCATGGTCCGCCAGAATGGCATGTAGAGCCGTGGGAAGGAAACACGGTTGAAATATATACTGGTTTGTGTGTTGTCAGTTGCACGTTCGTGTGGCAGTACAAACTCTGCCCCCCACCCTCCGCGTCGTTCTCGCTACATTGGTGCCGTGACCAATCAGGATGAGGCTGACCTGGCCAGCGCAATTCGCGCACGGAGACTTAGGGTCCTGGCTCGACGAATTTGAGGCCATCGCTGTAAGCAACGGGTCAAAAGTACGCCAATGTGCTACCTGCTTTGGGCACACTGTTGGCTGGGAGAGCGAATGCGGTGTATTTGCTCGCTCGGAAGGCCAATTCCAGCTGTTCGTTTGCTGAGATGAGATGATGTGAAAGAACACGATAGACAGCGAGCAATGGAGCAATTTAACTCAGCCACATGGGACGAACAGGAGGATTTGATGGTGTTTTTCCAGCAGCTGGACAGACTGACACCCTACCGTGCGGCCGCACTGTAACTCGTCTCTCGCTTTGCCCTTTGTGGCCACTCCAATTCTCCTCACAAAATATTGTGCGTGCGCTCGTTCGAACCAGTTCGACGAGCTCTACTCAGTGCTTCCCAACTCTTGGATCTAACCGGTGTGGATTATACTCTTTCTCCAGTTCCCAGTTTTCGGCATATTCTTTGCCGAATTTCACTTGTGTAACTACACCAGACCGGTCTTTCGGAAAAGATTTTAGTCTCATTCGGAAGAAGAAGCTGAGGGCTCCCAAACTACGCGGCAACCATCCCTGCAAGTTGCAGCATAACAAAGTTAGAGCCTTTTTGCTCCGCCCATCAACTGAGCAGCTCTCAGGAAGTTTATCAGCGCTCCACCTGCATCGTCGCTTAAGGCAGGCCGATTAACACACGCTGCCGCTTTGTTTGTGTGTGTACCACTGCAAGTCTATTGATCGCTGAATCCGACAGTCTGCGCGTTACGACCCCCATCTGCCTCTACGCCTGACCTTGGTGCGGTTGAACAAATCTCAATTCGTGTGCGTGTTCTGACCTATTCGTGCGTCACCCCTAGCGCAAAATACACTCACCAAGGCTTTGTTGTAAACAAGAGGACAACTAGCATTCCTATGGTTCAGCGTCGCCTATGTTGTGCAGACAACTGCAGTAAAGTGCTTAAGCTCAGTATTACCTGTTCCAGCTGCATTAAATCGTACTGCCCGCAATGTGCAGGCAAATCTGTCCAAGAAGTGAGACAGAAAAACCAAGTTGCTGACACAATTTGGTTTTGCCCATCATGTCAAGTGATTCCAGTTGTCAACTGTTTATCATTGCTAATGAAAAAATGCGATAGGATGACTGAAATAATCGCGCAATTTGTAAATACTAAGGTCGCTCCCTCGGAGGTAAATATGGCCACGATAATACCTCACCCGGTCAAAGTTAGTTCTGCGTCTAAACCGAAGAAAAGAGTTAGACGATCCAACCGCACTGCAGCCTCTGTGACTCTAAACCCACTGGGTCACCTCACTCCCATCAGTGGGCAAGCCTCAAACATGCCTGCGTCCACTTCTGCAACCATAGACGCTTCACTTGGGGATTCAGCCATGACACCGATAGCTCACAGCCGAAGGAAATCCGGTGCAGATAACAAGCAGGTTACGTACGCATCGATTGCATCGACAAACACACCGGGAGCGACACACACAAGTTCATCTTCAGTACCGAGCACGCGTGGCGCAAAGCAACTTTCACTGTCAACTTCAGTGGTGCCCTCTAAACAACCTGAATTGCCGACAAAAACTATAAAGCCAACACTCGCTAGACAAAAGCACGCTGCGCTAACTCTAGTGTGCACCAATGTTCCCGAATCCATATCTGGCACAATAATAGGCAAGTTGCAAGACGATCGCAACCAGTGGAGTTCCATCTGCGAGGCGATTGGTATTCGGGTTGAGCCTGCAATGCTGCAACGCGTAGCACGTCACCCGACCTCAGTGCACTCTGGTGAAGCTCGAATTCTTCGAGTAACACGAAACTCAGCAGATGTGACAGAGGCTGTCCTGCTCTCAGCAGTTCGTCTTCGCAACTCACCGAGCGGAGTGCGCATATTACCTGATCTACCTTGGAAAGACCGCGCAAAGAAGCAGTGGAGCAACGCGGGATTGCTACTAGGGATAGCAAGAAAACAACATTTGTTCATAGTGTTCCCGAGCTCCTGCATGCTTTTGATCACGATGCACATCCACATGACCGAGAACAGTGGTGCTACATCCGCGAAGCACTCTGTGTTAACAATGTTATTGCCAAATCCCTAACAAGAGTTCCGTTATCACCTAACTACAAGGGCTGCGGTCCAAGGATAATGAAGGTAATACTACACTCCGACGGAATGACGCAAGTTCTGTTGGATAGCTGATTAAAGTTTCGAGCTAGGTTGCCAACAGAAATACGGCTAAAGGCAGCAGGCGAACGACCAAAAGTCGGAAGAAATTCGATGGAACTTGCAAATCCTGCAAATTCTTTATTTGCACAGTCCTTCGGAGTGACCGACACAACAGCGCCCACGTCACACAGGAGGACCGAGCACAGCACGAGTGAACCATCAGTTCAGGAACGCTCAATAATGTCATGTAACACGACTGAAATACACAAACCAAAAAACGATTAATTGCCGGCCACCTAACGGCTGGCTTAAAAGCGAACACAAACTTGACATCCACCAATGAACTCCTAACCACAAAAGCCCTATCTTGCATGTACACAAACGCTCAAGGCCTTCGAAGCAAGTTGGCCGAACTTAGAGAATTCCATGCCTCACAACCGCGGGACCTAGGCATGATTACAGAGACATGGTTAAACCCTGAGATAACCGACTGTGAGATCAAGTTACCCGGTATGTCGCTGCTTCGGACCGATAGAACTGGAATGGGTGGCGGTGTGATTCTTTACTATAATACAAGCCTCCGATGTGAAGTTATCGATCACCCGGAAATCCGAGCTCCCGATTCGCTTTGGTGCCGCCTTTGGTTGCGAAATAAGGACACATGTCTACTAGCCGTGGTTTATCGCCCGCCAAACTCAACGTCGGAAATGGACTCCAAACTGTACCACGTTTTTCAGTTTGCTTTGAACAAGTCCTACACCCACATTCTTATCGCGGGAGACTTTAACGTACACGACATAGAAACGCCGGCAACTGACGGTACGCATTTTAAAGCCTGTTTGCAAGAACTTATTGCTAGCCACCCTCTTTACAACCACGTAACCTCTCCCACCAGATTTCGAACTTCTAACAAGCCGTCGATACTGGATCTTGTGCTAACTAACGAAGAACTCATGGTTGGCGGGATAGTTACAAACACACCACTGGGTCGTAGTGATCATGTCACTCTACTCTTTGATTATATATGCTATGCCGAGTTCCCGGAAAAGGAGGAGGATAAAGTGCACCCTGTCATGCACTACAATGTGTTGTCCAAGCTTGTTAAGGATACATCTTGGACTTGCTTAATCGAATGCTCCCCAGATCTGGCCTGGGATATGTTTACAAGGACTTTGAGCACACTGGTAGCGCAAGCATCGGAACAGAAGTCCTTCCAACCCAAAAACCAGAGTAAGTCATTTCTGAGGAGCAGAACACGTAAATGTATGTCCCGGAGGGATTTAGCATGGCGAAATCACCAGGGTTGCCCGAATGCCGAAACCTGGACTGCATACGTGACACATCGTAACTTCTGTGTGAAACTGATCCGCGAAGACAAGGTCACGCATCAGCAGAAGTTAATGAAGCGATTCTGCACTAACCACAAACTCCTGTACAGACACATTAACGGCCTTCGAAAGGTAAAGCGAGGGGTTCCGGCGCTAGTCACGGCTGATGGATACACGCGGTCAGCAATGGAAGCAGCTGATCTACGGCTTCATTACTCCCAAAGGTTCCAACAAGTGTCGAGCCCAAACATTCACCTCATTTCTAATACTCTACCATCTGGTTTAGAAAACATCACCTTCACTACGGAGGTTGTGTTGAAGAAGTTGTTATCCTTGCGTATCCACAGTTCTCCCGGAGCTGATAACATCCGACCAAAGGCTCTACAGGCAGTAGCTAATGATCTAGCAGAACCACTGGCTGTTTTCTATCAGCGATGTCTAGAGGAAAATCTTATTCCACCAGTATGGAAGCAAGGGGTCATCACTCCTATCCATAAAGGAGGTAGCCGCACTGATCCTGCAAACTACCGTCCAATAACACTACTTCCAGTACTATCCAAAGTGATGGAATCAATCGTCGCAGACGCGCTGATGCAATATTTGGAAAGCCACAATTTAATAGCCCCAGAGCAACATGGCTTTCGTCAACAGCATTCGTGTAATACTAACCTATTAATTGCACGTAATAGCTGGACTGAAGCTGTTGATGATGGAGTTGGAGTCGATGTCATCTACCTGGACTTTTCAAAAGCATTTGATCGCTTAAAGCATCGCATTCTCTTTCACAAACTTCGGAATTACGGCATTGGCGATCCAATCCTGAGTTGGATTAGCAATTTTCTACAAGAACGACGGCTAGTGGTGAGAGTCCGAGAATCATTTTCTCATGCAATCGACGTGACGTGTGGAGTACCGCAAGGCTCGGTTCTTGGACCTCCTATTCTTGGTGTTCATTAACGATTTGGCGAGATCAATTACTTCCGATTTCTTATTTTTCGCTGATGATATCAAGATATGGCGAAGGATCAGAGGACCGGATGACCATGAACGGCTCCAGTGCGATCTTAATACAGTGTCGAACTGGTCAGTTCAAAACGCTCTACCGTTCAACGTAGACAAATGTCGCGTAGTACAATTACGCCATAGACATAACTACACCTACATACTTGGGACAAACGAACTGCAGAATAGCTCCCAGGAACGTGATCTTGGTGTGATCGTACAGAGCGACCTCAACTGTTCAAAACAGGCTGAGGTAGCTGCGAGAAGAGGCAGCTAGCATGTCGGCATGCTGCGAAGAGCATTCGGGAGATTTGACCCATCAATCTTCCCAATGATGCTCAATTCCTAAGTGCGCCCGCATGTTGAGTACTCAATCCAAACTTGGCAACCTTGGTTGAAACGCGACCTAGAAGCGATAGAGGCACCACAACGAAAGCAACAAAGAATGTAAAGGGCCTGCGCTATCACTCTTACCACCGAAGGCTGAAGTTGCTGGGAATTTTCAGCGGACGCTATCGAAGGCTGCGCGGCGATCTCATATTAGCGTATCAGATATTGAGTGACTCAATATCAGAAATAATTTCCGGGTATAGAATTCTTTTCGGTAAATCTCATCAGACCCAAACTTTTACATAACAGTGATTGTGGATATAGCGTCAACTGGGGCTGGGATTGACTTCTTGACTGTTTGAATGATCAAAATCGATAACTTGAGACAGAGATAGAGATGGTAGATCAAGTAAACTAAATAAACATATGTACACAATTCTCATTAGTACAAGGTAATTAAGTAGGTAAGATGACGTCCAAATAACTAAGTAACGGTGTCCGTTGGCCAAGGTAGTAATATCGGCCGTATAAATCGTTTTTGGACACAAAATTCCGGCTTTAGATGGTGAATGTACATTGCCTCGGCGATGGATAAGAGCTGTTTGCGGAATCCTTGGGAGAAGTGTTCAGGTAATGAGTAAATGACTTTGAAGTCATTCTCTGAAGCTGTATGGCCGCATTCAAGGAGGTGCGACATGATAGAGCTGTCTGAAGATCTCATTTCGCCTCTGTAAAACCATGCCGGGATGTGTTCACGAACCCTCTGAGATAGGCGTCTCGTCGTGCGACCCAAGTATCGTGCACCACAGGAGCACGAGTACTGATAAATGATCATTGAACGGGTCAACGGCGGTAGTCTATCCTTCAAGGGTTTTTAAGCAACGGCTTATTGTGAAAACGATTCTCAGGCGAGCCGCGAAATAAGTTTTCTCGACAGCGTCTTTCAGGCGTCTGGATAACATATCAGCTGCAGAATCGCACTTAAAGGGCATATGTATGAAAAGCTCTTTCTTAGGAGCAATGCTCCTAGGTGGCTTTCGATTACGTTCCTTCAAATGTTTCATGATAAATTTATCCGGATAGCCATTTTCCCTGAGGGTGTCGCTGATTCTCTGTAGTTCTTCGTTGACGGTATCCGGTGTACAAATACTGCGCGCCCTGAAAGCGAGAGATCTGATTAACTCCGCTTGTGCTGTAGTGGTACTGCGCTGTGGAAGTTAGTGTACTGCCCAGTCCATGTGTGCTTTCTGTGTACCTTTCTGCTGCATGATCCGTCTGAGTTACGGATAACTTCTACATCCAAGAAAGGTAACCGGTTTCCGAGTTCGTGTTCACAAGTGAAATGAAGATCCTTGTGTGCGTCATTGAAAGCTTTCAGCAACTGTTCCGCATGCTTTTCGGATTCGCAAAGTACGAAGGTGTCGTCCACATACCGTATGTACATTTCGGTTTCATGGATGTGCGTTGCAAGTGGGCCATGTTCCAGTTTCGCCATGAATATATCAGCCAGCAGCGGCCCCAAAGGAGATCCCATTGCCACTCCGTCAATCTGACGGTACATTTCACCATTGAAAGTGAACTGAACATTTAACGTGCAACGAAGTAACACCTCCTTTAGCAAAGTCTCCGGAAAAGTTGTGTATATGGGCAGTTGCCGAGCAAGCTCGCATACGTAATCCACGGTTTCGAGCAATGGAATGTTTGTGAACAACGACTGGGCATCGAATGATATCATCCTTTTGTTAACAAGGTTGCTTTCAGATATCCTCTCAATGAATTCGAACGTGTCTCTCACGCAGTAAGTACAAACCAAATTCCGTAACGGCTGCAGCTTCGCCACCATCCACTGGGCCAACAAATGCTGAGGAGAACCCACCATGTCCAAGATTGGGCGCATTGGGGCGCCTCCTTGAATGTGGCCATACAGCTTCAGAGAATGACTTCAAAGTCATTTACTCATTACCTGAACACTTCTCCCAAGGATTCCGCAAACAGCTCTTATCCATCGCCGAGGCAATGTACATTCACCATCTAAAGCCGGAATTGTGTCCAAAAACGATTTATACGGCCGATATTACTACCTTGGCCAACGGACACCGTTACTTAGTTATTTGGACGTCATCTTACCTACTTAATTACCTTGTACTAATGAGAATTGTGTACATATGTTTATTTAGTTTACTTGATCTACCATCCCTATCTCTGTCTCAAGTTATCGATTTTGATCATTCAAACAGTCAAGAAGTCAATCCCAGCCCCAGTTGACGCTATATCCACAATCACTGTTATGTAAAAGTTTGGGTCTGATGAGATTTACCGAAAAGAATTCTTTACCCTGAAATGATTTCTGATATTGATTCATATTAATGAAATGGGAATCTTTGCTTTGCTGAAGATCAGCATTGCCCGTGATTCATTGAAACTCCTAAATGAATATTGAGTGACCCCAACCACGTATGCCGCCATTTGCTGCAACTTAGCCACAACACGCAGTTCAGGGGTAACTGCTTAAAGTTGAAGGAACAATATAGCCGTCTAGAGTGTCGACGGAATTACTTTTCCCTTCGGGTTTGCAAACCATGGAACGCACTCTCAGACTCAGTAGTATCCTCTCCTACCCTGGATGTTTTCAAAAAACGATTAGATGTTGCTCTCAGCTCCCAACATTTTGTTACCTAAGCCCCTCTGTTGTGGATTACGCCAAGCATGTTTTCAACAGGACTAATGTATCAAATGGACCTAAGTGAGCGACCATATTTTATTTTCTCAATCCTTACCTCAACTATCACTGCGCCCCAGTGTCTTTCTGAATGTTTACGCGCGATATTTCTTTTTCATTTTACACTGATGTTACTTATCAAAGTATTCATCTCGGCAGACGTTCGATAGATGACCCAGACATATTTTAATTGCATCATATTCACCGGTACCATCCCACGGGACGTGTCAAGCACTTGCTTTTATCCCGTGAAAAATCATTGTTCATTGTTCATTACCTATTACAAAGCATTCGACCGCATGGATCACCGCATCCTCCTCCAAAAGTTGCAAGCATACGGAGTTGGAAACCCTGTCCTTGAA
>CALYDF020001280.1:0-11267 GCA_944474145.2 Dicrocoelium dendriticum
TCCACTTTTCTGGTCAAGAAAATAGTTGACGGCACGCCGACAATTCTGGTGGCCACTTCGGCGAAGAGATGTACTTAACTTTTGTAAACATGTAAGGATGCGTCACTTTCACAAATTAGCACGTTCATCGGAAGGCTCCACTGCAGCTATGCCGCAGAGTATTTAAACGCGATAGTGGAAGTAGACCCCACTGATCGTTATTGGGAGACATCGCGAAGGTAAATATACGTTTTATTAATGACACATTACTACACCAGTTAGAGTGAAGTAGTTCCGATTGCATAAGCTGACACAGTCAAAATGGCTAAATCAATAAGTCATAATCGGGTTTACCAAAAGGAAACTCGAGAACAACCGCACTACGACAGATGCTTATGTTTTAATAGCGTTTTAGTAGAAGACATTAGCATGTTGCGCGGTGTAGAGAAGACTCGCACAACAAGGTAACATCCGCAGGGTATGTTAGGGCTTGCGAATTGATCGCTGCACTCTCGGCTGATGAAATTCTTGGATCAGAATATTCATGAGTGGAACACCTTGCCACATAAATGCATGCTGACATATCGAAATGCGCTTCACAGCTCTATCGGGCAAATTCCATTTTCTATGTGGAAAGAAAGAGAAGTCTGGGTGCGTAGTGAAGCCCGACTGCATGTGTCGGAGCAGGTGTGCCCTTCCGTAAAATACTGTGTCAGTAGGCTTATCTATCCCACTCGACGGGCGCACCAACTTTCGTGTGTTCATTTGGCGAATACTTAAGGATGACAAAGAGATTCCTACGATACAAAGGTTCTGGTGCTCCAATGAACACCGAGAAACGGATATATTTACGTCAGGTAGCGAATGTGGGGACGACGGCAAAGCTTTATCCTGAATGTGCAGGTCCTAACGTTTTACAACGGGTAGTATATGGTCATAAATATGTGATTAGTGTTCCAAATAACCCCGTCAAACAAGCTATGATCAAACACTTTAATTGGCTTAAGCGTTTCCGAAGCGAGATTAACCACTCAGTCGGGAAGCCAAACAATGAAACACCGACGGGGATAACGATCAAATTACAGATGACAATTCAGTGGGGTTGCTACATGGCAACAAGGACGAATCTTAATTAGACGGGGTGCGATCTAACGAAGGATTGATACTGTTATTTGATTGGCCCAATTTGAATCGTTGCCTTGACGCCACATTCTCTTTTACCGATCAGGGCATCCTTGCTGTTCGATTAGAGAGGAAGGACAAGAACCGAAAGATATGGTTTAACTAACCTACGTGTTTCGTAGTAAAATTCCTTCTCCGCTTCTGAACTTCTTCCCGTCTCGTTTACTACGGAATCTCCGAGTATGTCTTTGTATTAATCACGTTTGCTTGGAGCATACAGATAATCATACAATAACGCAAGCGTTCGCAAAATAAACACAGCATCTCAATTTTTGTACTCCGGACAGGTTTGTCAATTTATAGGATTAGTAAAACCCTATAAGAACAGTAGCGTGGACAACTTGTTATCCGGTCAGTGACTCCAGGCAATGCTACAAGCGACGAGAACATAGCGGGAGGCACATTACTATCTAACCCGTCTTTCCGCCAAACGACCGGGCTGGTTATAAAATGTTTGTCAGTATGGGCACCGTAAAACAAGGTGAAGTCTTTTTCCCACAGAGAATCTTCTGCATGTGTGCCAGGTGTAACATCTCTAGTTAGCCTCACATTACCTTCCTTAAAGAGGATTGCGTTCAGGCGTGGCTCCAATTCCTAATTCTACGTAAGGCAGCAAACAGTTGCAACACCGATTACACCAATTTGAATCTATTCTCACGCAGTGACTACAGAGTCGCATGGACTTCATTAACTGATACATTTAGTAGCCATTCGCGAAGTATTCACGCTGCATTTCTGTGGTAAGAGGTATTTTGAGAAATTTCACTAAATTTAAGGTAAGTTCGGAATCTGTTGGGTCGGTGGAAAGAAAAAGTTAGGTTATAATACGGTAGTTAAATTAGCGAAAGCTTTCGAAGTGGGTGGCATATTTAAGTTCAGATGGAGTTCAAACCGTAACCATCATATAAACGTCAATACAGTTTGATCGTTTAGAGAGAAACGGATTAACAATTTGCGTATCATAGTCGTAGTATCAGTTTGCTCACATAAAGTCATAATATTTTTGTGTCCAAACGCAGCTCAGGGTTTGGAAGAAAATTTAAGACCATCTGCGCTTCTGTTGGGATGACTTCATGATCTGACTCAGGCCAAATGTATTGGTTTGAGTAGATTATTGCTGAGAATGCATAATTTATCGCGTTCAGCCTTTAGAATTTACCTGTGAACACGTCAATTTTCCTGTCTGCGTCTATTATGTTGATAAAAGTCGAATGATTAATAGGAATGTATGATCTGGATTTCTCTGAGTGGGCATTGAATCTCCTTGGTAAGTGGTTGACAAGCAACTGTTAATTTTAACACTGATGAAGTTAAAGTGCACCATTACCCGTTGAGCATGTGCAAACTTGGAAACTGCATCTTGCCAACTTTTCAAGAGAAGCGTGACATCGGGATAGCTGTTCGTGAATAGACCTGCTGCTTGAGAAATCGTGGACGACCGGCATTAAACTTAGCGACTTCGTACGTAGATGGTTTCATGGAGTTGTCGCTTTTACTTCCCAAAAATCGCTGACGCCTTTGAAAAATGATTCATAAATTGTGAAATGAAAGTGCTTGATAAGCGCCTTGGTATGGACGCAGTGAAAATCAGAAAACAAATCTAAACGTGACAAGAAAATATAAGAAATATCGCGATTTGCCTTACTAACCCGGTATACACATCATCAGTACTGCAGTTTTGCTCACCCTAAGTTTACGGAGAAGTCACATAAACGCGTTGCTCAGTTCACGCTGTAAGACGTGCATTTAAGGATGATATCTTGTCGTCAAATCGTTTCTTGGAAAGCGTAAGCATATGAACAAAAATAACTTGTGTTGTAAGAGCGTTTTCTATTTCGGACACTAATGACGTGAGAAAAACTTTTGTCGGCAATCAAGCTTACTGTTGAGCGCGGCAATTTTGAGCTGGTGGCCTCTATTGTTAGTGTTGCAGCTGAGTTGCAGCAGATCGTGACATCAGGATTCTCAGTATCAGGTACACATCATCATAAATTCCTACCGTGGAAGGTATGAGCTTGCATCTTGAGGTAGTAGGGAGGTTGAAATAATATCTAACCATTTTGTTCGCAGTACGTTTAGAGCTACAGGAGGATCAGCATCTCGTTAGCACCAGGCTTGGATCGCGTATTCCACATGCGGCCGCACTTAGGCGTTCAGCATTCTCATAGTAGTGAATTTAACATTCCAAATACACTAGGTAACAACGCAAATCTGTTGTCTATTTTTTCTCGGTATCTTCATTGCCTGTATCGAGCAGTCACGTTTGTCATTCATAAGCACCACGCAAGCGCTTATCTAGGGGGCAAGGTGGATCTACTGTTCCCCATGTTGATATTTTTAAGTACTCTGATGAAAAATGGTCAAACGTTGAAACTAGACATGTCAAACTGCATGCCTAGTGCCTGTCGAGATCGTTCTGCAGTGCTGAGGGATCTCCCACTGCCTTAAAGTCCTGACAGATTTCGACACCTTTCAAAAATTGTAAGTATTACGAGCAGTGCACATTAGCCAGACAGAAGCTCTCCGGCGAAACAATGGTCTATGTTCGAAATGAGATACCGCTGAACTATTCTAACGACTATTTTAGGCACGTGAGAACGTGGACAAAGGTTACTGGGCACAGACTAAAGATGCCACCTGCACGTCGACCACGGATAGAAAATATAATCTGCGAGCTTGAACACCTCGTCAAACGTTCTAGGTGTTCTTGGCTGGAGTTTGACGCGCTGTTTATACATCCCATAAGCAGCTGTTGCTGATTAGCATATATCATAAGCCAGAGTAATACCTGAATACTGTTAAGCACTGGGTTCTCGAAGGGTGTTGCCGCGAGCGATGTTTTCAGATAAATTACACAGGCACCATCAATGTTGACAAGCAAATGCAAAATTTAAATAGCAGGATCATTTATGGCGTCTTGGAATTAGCGCTGTCCATGTACTAATCGTTCAGGTGCATCCAGTTGGTCTTTAATTGGGTTAGAAATGAAGCTACGGACTGTCGCATGTGGTAGACGTCGAATGAGGAAGTTGCTTATTTTACCCAGCACAGTGTCACCACTTCTAAGGTTTCGCAATTGTGAAGGAAACTGTGTTGATCTAGGTGAACCAACGCAGTCGTTAATTTCATGTAGATGAAGCGGTCCTTTAATGTGACTTAAACATGTTCCGCGCGAAAGCACGGGCTAGATTATAACTCTTAAAGTTGCCCATTTAGTCACTTTACCATGACACCTTACATAGCTGTAGAGAGGAACGGGAGCGCAGGTTGTTCGAGCATGTGCTCTAATTTCGCACGGGTGGTTCTTAGATTGTTCGGATTCAGTCTTGGCTTTGCGGAGACGGGCTGACCCTTGGTAGCTATGTGGTGCGGCTTAGCTGCGGCTGCAGTTGACGAAGACGATGAAGGTCAGAAGACTTCAGGGAAATTCTCAAGTAACGCTTTGCCGGCCGGCGAGTTGGCAGTGGCGTACACCTGACTGAGTGATGCTACATCGCTGGATATTCCAGCGACGGAAAGATTTATTTTCTGATGGATGAGACGTCGTTTGGCATCGACTAGCATGTCGACTTGCTGGAGCAAATCCATCTTGATACTGGGATTTTGGACGTCAGCGACAAGGAATACCCATCAAAAAGAGCGGCGCAGACCGAGATTAGGCGTGCGCGAGCGCTGACGGTAGACGCGGAATCTGGTGAAGTTAGCTGGGCGTAGAGAACCAGTCACCTTTCCGGTTGCGGCATTGGAATCACGTAGAACGACGCTGACTTCTGCGCCAGTGTCGACGAGATAGCGAGCTCCCGTTTGTCGATCGGTGACTAGGAATAGGCGTCTGTGTTGACCAGCTACGTCCGTTGCCCCTACGTGCTGGTCGGACCGTTTCCCCTGCGAGTTGCGTTTGAAAGTACACGGTGGGTGGCACGACTTGGCCTGCGGGCCAAATCGCTGATGGTTCCATCAGTAAGAAGAGATTCGGCGCGGTAATTTGGCTGTGCTTTTGGTCGAGATGGACGTTGACGATTTGATGATCGACATCGGCAGCTACTCCTAGAAGTTGGGAAATCGGTAAACTTCTTGGGGGTGCAGCAATCTGCGCTTTCATCTCAACGATCTCATCTTTCGGCGTAGGTCAAACTTGCGAAATCTGGTCGTAGAATTCCCAAATTTGGTCTGCGATATCGGCCATCAGCGTTAGGGATGCGCCAGCATTTGTGTAGAGGATAGTGCACATTTAACCTGGCAATCCACGCAGCCACATTTCCTTAAGAAATGTGTAGTCCACCATGTCGGGTTTAACTAAATTTGGCATCTTTTGCAATAGCTGCGATGGCTTGAGTTCAACCAACTTCTTTTTGCTCAGAAGCTTCGCGATACGTTGATGATCTGAAAGACCTGTCCCTTTGAAAATGGCTGTTTTAATTTCCTTGTAAGTCTTCCCATCTGCTGGCAACTCGAGGATATCGTTGATATCATCGATGACGTGCGGATAAAGCGCGAAGATGACATGGAGATATTTGCTTCTTTCAGATCTAATGTTACGAAGTTCAAAAACTGCCTCCAACTGAGCAAGCCGATGTTTTAGATTGCCTTCGCAAAAGGGCGGAGTGACGATGGTTACTTTTTCAACCCGGCCGTGGAGGACACGGTAACAATATCCATAACAGAAAAAGAGGATACAAAGTAAGCTATCTAAAAATCACAATATTCAGAAAAGTATGAAAATGGATGCAGGCACCGCAAAGCTGGATGAAACTGGAAAGAATAATCAGTAAGTGGCTTACGAAAATTTCGGTCGGGGACACCAGTTATAGCGGAATCTTACGGTCGCTAAATGTCAGGTTTGTGCATCCTCAAAAAAAGTCGGAAAAATACACATATATGGGCGAGATAAAGGTTTATTCTTTAACAGCTCAATGCCGTTAGCTGAAGGAACCGTAAATTGGCTTTAAGCTAGGGGAAAGAAACAGTCGCCAGCCGAGACGCAGCAAACTCTCTTCGAGGTGGAAAAGACAGAAGCGCGTGAATGCGAATCGTCTGGAGGACTCATTCTCATGTAGGGAACGATGATACAAATCAATAAAATTTTACACAAACAAACAGGACAATCTCCAGGTAACTACATAGCGTCTAACTGTTCGCTGACCTAGGTACATTGGCTGCAATCGTCTCGCCAACATGTTTGATATTAATGTTGAAAAACTTGCGGACGATTTTGCCTGTCATGATACCCATAAGCTTAAATCTGAAGTGCTTAGCTCTGAGAAAACTCAACACCCTAAAGACTCCTGTTCACCACACGGTTGTTGCAGTTGGCGAAGAATGCTATGTATGACGGTTACGTGTTATCAAATGGAAGTGGAGCAGCACAAACTCAGCTTCACAGACGCGCCTCCACTGGAAGGCAGTTGATGATGTGGCGAATGTGGGTGCTGAGTTAACACTTTTGCTAGCATATTCCATAGAATTTACCTAGTAACAGAAGTTACTTCCAATCATCAACATATATCATTTGGAAGTTATGAGGACAAGTAACTTATTATGATCGAGGGAGGGACTTTGCGTACCCATAGGTTGGATGGAATACGTGCTAGTCAAATCTCGTCTCGGGGGCACAAACTCTCATTCTGATAATAACATCACAGTTGCAGATCGCAGTAGAATCATATCGCTTGTAGTTCCCCAATCGGCATATTGACGCAATGAGGTAGTTGAATGGCTTCCAAAGACCCCCTAAACATTCAAACGATGCGCTCACGGTCTCCTGAGACTTCCGACGACACTTTCGGAACAAACTCAGCATCAGGAGTGGGAATCGTTCATGAGGCATTATTATCTGGTAACATGATCACGAACTCTGTCAGCGATTGCCCCATCATTCGACTACACGAGGTGTGGTCTATTCGCTGTCAGTGTTATGTATTATCCTAAATTTACTTGTGGATGCAATTTTTGAGTGGTTTAAAGATCGTAGAAAGTAGAAGTCACGATTAAACTTTGCACGATAATCTGCATCGACAAGAATTGAACCCCGGGCCCACGAATTTCCTGTCCGCTGCTCTACCACTGAGCTACCGAGGGCTGACGGATAGATGCGCAATTTAATACATGACTTCTGTTTGGTGCGCGACGTATTGCATATGAGCTCAAAGTATCTGTCCTGGTGTTGCAGATTGGATCACACACTCGTCACCTTCCAGTGGACTGAAGTATCTGTCCTTCTGATGTTCAAATGATGATGGTAGATTAATGTGGATGCGTTTTGTGAGTAGTTTAAGGTTCGTAGCAAGTAGGAGTCACGAGTAAACTTCACACAATAATCCGCCTCGACGGGGAATCGATCCCCGGTACCTTGAATTTCCGGTCCGCTGCTCTACCACTGAGCTACTGAGGGCTGACATGGCGCACCAAGCAGAAGTCAGGTATAAAATTGTGCACCTGATCGTCAGCCCTCGGTAGCTCAGTGGTAGAGCAGCGGACCGGAAATTCGTGGGAACTGGGTTCGATTCACCGTCGAGGCAGATTATTGTGTGGAGTTTATTCGTGACTTCTACTTTCTACGTATTCTAAGTTTGTGGCATGTAGCATACTTCATATTCGGTAATGGCGACACAGGTGGCAACCATCCGAGTTAGGTATAAAAAGAGCCAACGTAGAGCATACGTTGAGCAAGGTGACACGAAGCTAGCAAAGCACATGAAGATCCATTCATAATCGTGGTTTGGAATCAATAGAGAGTTGGGGTCATGCAACGTTTTCAATGGTAGCATGTAAACTAGCACCGTAGGATTGGTCTGAGACCAACCTGCAAAACCCAATCGAGACGGTCCTAAACTGAATATAAATTATTCCTTGTTAAACACTCAACAGCAATTCGATATTTTTCTGGGATTTTCTACCTTAATTCTGGAGCATTCGACACTGACGTTGTTGTATACGTAAGGTCAAAACGCACGAGCAAGTTAAAAGGTCATTCTGATACACGGACTGCTGTAATCTGATCAATGTCTAACTGGGTGAGTACATAAAAGTGTCACAAGGAGAATGATGAACCAATAGGGAAGCAGAGAATTGGACGCTTTGTGTGTGTGTGTGTGTGTCTGTGTGTGTCTGAAGTTGTGTGCACCTGTCTGTTTGGACTAGGTCAAGAATGCTGACAGAATACACAACATCACCTCTCCGCCTAATCGTTTGATACGTCAAATCCATATCGATTCGGTCGTGTTTGTTCTCGGCCTGTCCTGCGGAGCTGCGGGCTTTGCGTGGTTGCGTCCGTGAAGGTTGGTGGCATATGCTCCGTTCGTCTGATACTTGTGAATAATCTCCGGGCATTGACTGTGCGGCCATCCTCCAGCCGGTAAGTGCCTGGCCCACATGCATGCATTATTCTTATCGGATCTGATAACGTGGGTTGTCCTTTTGATGCAGCGTTTACCTTCACGCGCACGAATGTTCCGGGCTGGAGCGGCGTAGTATGCTTCTGGTAAGTGGTCTGATATCGGTGGCGACGATCTAACTCGTCGGAATTATTGGTTGCAGGAATTGGAAGTGCGGCATTCAACTTTGTCCGAAGGACACGCCCAAGCATGAGTTCAGCTGGCGTTTTGTCTGTAGCTCGGTGGTGTGCGGTTCGGTAAGAAAATAGTGCTTGTAGAACTGCATCCTCCCAACCTGTACCAGATAAGCGAATAGCTTGGATACTCTCTTTCAAGGATCGATTGAACCGCTCTACCATGCCGTTTGCCGCTGGATTATACGGCGTTGTACGTGAGTGTCGGATAGCGTGAAGTTGAAGGAACGAATGAAACTCATGGCTTGTAAACTGCGGCCCGTTGTCCGTCACTATCTCCTCTGGTAATCCGAAGCGGGAGAACATATATTTCAGCCATCGAATAATGCTGGCAGTAGTCACCTCTCCACACAAATGGACTTCCGGCCACTTACTGTAGAAGCAGGTCGCTACCAAACAGTTCCTTTGATGCTGAGGCGCTGAGCTAAATGGACCCATGATGTCAACAGCTATCTTGGCCCACGGTCGCATAGGATAGTCAATGGGTTGTATAGGGGATGAAACCGGCCTTGAACTCTTGTCTGCCCTTTGACATGAAGAGCAGTCATGAACAAGGTTTTCTATTTCGTGTGACATTTTGGGCCACCAGAAACATGCGTCAACCTTGCGTTTCGTACGAACGATACCAGGGTGGCCTTCGTGAGCACATAGCATGATCTTTTGTATCAAGCTCCGAGGAGCCACAAACTTTTCGCCACGCATTAAACATCCATCTATAACTGAAAGTTCGTGACGCAACACGTAGTACGGATGAAACTCGCCTGTGATCTTATTGTTTTGTGGCCAACCGTTTAGCAGATACTCCTGAACGTGGCAGAGTGTCTCATCTTCCTGAGTGGCCTTCTGGAGTTCTTCCCTAGTCAGGGCTGAGATTGGTTCATTACTCAGCGAAGACACCAGTAATCTCTCATTATCATCCTCATTATTTTCAGTTTCGTTGAGGGGTAGTCGAGAGAGCCCATCCGCTACCTGGTTTTCGCGTCCGGGACGGAATTTAATTTGAAAATCGAACGTTAACAATCGTGCATACCAGCGGTGTATCCGAAGTGGCCTGATGCCATTTGTTCCTCGAGTAAGTAAACTAGTTAGCGCTGCGTGGTCTGTACGAAGAGTGAAGGGTCTTCCGAACAAGAACAGATTCCACTTCTCACAGGCCCAAACACAGGCAAGGGCTTCTTTTTCCCCGGCAGAGTAAAAAAGCTCCGCCGCCAACAATTTTCTGGAAGCGTAAGCAATAACTCTTTCATGCCCATTTTGAATTTGGGATAGTATAGCACCCAACCCAATGTTTGATGCATCAGTAGAGACAATCGTTGGGCACGTCTCGTCGAAAATCGCCATAACTGGTGTGGAAGCAATGCGGCGTTTTATCTCATCAAATGCCTTTTGTTGGGGTGGACCCCAAACAAATACACTTTTCTCCTTTGTCAGTTCACGCAGTGGCTCAGCAATATTTGTGAAATCCTGCAGATAACGTAGGTTGTAAGAACACATACCTAGAAAATGCTTTATTTCACTGGAGTTCTGTGGGCAAGGAGCCTCAGTGATGGCACGCGCGTTGTTAAAACTCGGCTTCATACCGTCATTTGTTATAATGTGGCCCAGGAACTCGATCTCACTAGCATTAAATTTGCACTTCTCGAGGTTTAATCTGAGGTTAAGATCGTGTAGTCGACGTAACACAGCGTGCAGTCGTGAATCATGTTCTTCTGGTGTCCTACCGAATACACAGATGTCCTCCATGTATACTATTTGACCAGGTAAATTGGCAAATGAGTGAACCATAAACTTTTGCCAGGCTGCTGGAGCTGAGCTCAAGCCCATTGGCAAGACTTTGTACCGAAAGAGTCCGTCCATAGTGAGAAATGCGGTCAGCGGTCTTGACTCCTTAATTAGAGGCATGTGAAAGAAAGCCTTCCTAAGGTCCAATTTTGAAAAGTATCGGGCGCCAGCTAGTTTAACTATTAGTTCATCCGCGGTTGGAAGCACAAACTTTTCTACCACGATTTGCCGATTTAGGGCCTGCAGATCATTGCATATTCTTACTGTACCGTCCTTCTTGAGGACTGTAACCAAAGGGTGGACCCATTCAGAACAGTTAATGGGTTCAATGAGATCATCTGCAATCATCTGCCGTAATGCTGACGAAACAGCCTCTCTTCTGGCCAAAGGAATTGGACGTGGATGAGCAATAGCTACCGGTTTAGCATCCTGCTTCAGACATATGCGGTGAACGGAAGACGGAGCGCGCCCTATTGTTTGTTCGAATAATTTCGGGTATTGTATCTGTAGGTCTGATAGGTTAATTGCCATGATACGCATACGAGCTAGGGACGGCGTGACTCCCAGTGCAACCATAGCGTTGCGTCCGAGTAAGGGACGGTTATTTCCGCGGGCAACGTACACAGCAACTGATGATTTCACGGCCCCAAGTTGCAACACAATCACCACAAATCCTCGCATTTCTACCGGGGCCTTTGTATAACTGTCAAATCGATAGGCTGAAGGATGTATAGGCATGTCATGTAGGTGAATGTCA
>CALYDF020001280.1:11367-24997 GCA_944474145.2 Dicrocoelium dendriticum
TTGGGCCACTCAAACCGATTATACGCCTAAACCACAACTTTGCCAACATTTCCTTATCTTCATCTTCTTAATTCTTACCACGCCTTTACTACATTATCCTGCGGCTCCGCGTAAGTGAACTAAACTCTTATTTTGCTATACTTTGCTCAACCGAGACTCTGGTTTGATAACAGACGTGCTGATAATCCGTGGAGTCCACCTCTTATCTGCGCTTAGCAAAGCTCAACTTCACACATCGGTATTATTCCTCGCAACTCTTTTTTTATCTCACACTTATCTGCCTACATGGGCGCTGTTTATCAATATGCACTCAACCATATATTCAACTACCTCCACTATTCCCCCATGTAGCCCTTATTATTGCCCTATTCGTCCAAACCGCGGCACTGCGAATTTGGCTGCGACTAACAACCTTAACGCTCAGGCTACTAGGGGAATAGAACTAGCCCTTATCCTCGTAGTGGCCGTTAACCTCGAGAGGCCGCCGTTAATGCAAATATACATTATTCCAACCTGTCAATACGAAGATGGAAAATCCAAGTTGATACGAAGTTTCTAAACCTAACGTAGTACTATGTGCACCGCCAATTAAGTCCCGGTTTCCTAAACTAAACATCTTGCACTCCAGTTTGGTTTCTCTTGACTCCATATCTTAGATTTTATCCAAGGTAAACATTCGGTAAGCACTCTTGGAAACACTGGTAGACGGGCGACACGATGAACCAGATCCATTTTTGATCGTAGTTCATGGTACCCAAACCTTTCGTATTTCATATTCTCTGACACTGGCACGAAAGCAAGTCATGTGCCAGACACCATAAGAAAGCTAGAAACCCAGTTATTTCCGAGCACTACTTGCCTTATCTTGGTCATCTTTACAAGATTTATCTTTAACTGACTTCATTGCCCGTCCTGCGCAATGTTTAGACGTGGGTGGACGACCACCTCTCATTTCCTGCATACGTTGCTATGCCAGACTTACACTATTATTTACTTATGCTGTTTGGCGAATTAGAATAGCTCTCACCATTACATACTCTGACGTGATAGCTTGTCTGGCATGAAAATCTTGTTTGACCTCAATGTCACCCCTACTGCACCGCCAACCTTGAAGAGAAAGCTCATAAAGAACAAACAGTTGTACAGTAGAGCGTGCTAACACATGAGGCACAATAAGGCTTCACGTCTGGAACACTCTAACCACAGAAAACAAAGTGCTTGAGGCTCTAGCAGTGCAGGCTCTAGCGAATTACACGGTTAGAAGCATTGTACCATTTTTTGGATGCTCATTTCTTTATTCCTAACGATGGACTTATGAAACTTATTAGCAGTGAAGATCCATGTATAAGGATGCATAACATTAGCTAAAATTGATAAACCATGCGGTCTTTGTCTAGTACATTGATTGGGTTTACAGGCTCATTTGAGTCAAATAACCACTGAGCTATCCTGGCTTAGACTTGAAGACCAGACCCATGTAGTCTCGGGACAACATTCGCAAGTGTTTAATGTTTAATAATTTTGGAGATTTCACCTCTACAGTGGTTTCTTCGACCAACTGGCCTCTGAAAACGACATACAATGGTCCTTTGACCATGGTCTAATTACAAAGTGTCATGTAATTTTGCGCAGGCGACATATACTATAGTGCTTTACAAGCCTACCCCTGTAACTTTTTTACATATTCGTCCACGTTTTATTACGTACGCTTGGAAAGTGTGTTTTGGGACAATGCTTCGTATACCGTAAGCACGGCCACTTTCGAGCTATAGTGCACATTACTAGATGAGTAGCGCTATTCAGATTCTATAGCAAAGAGCCCCGTTTATAATTTTCTTATTTTCGCCGTTTATGCTTGAAAGGTTACACGGTCTTAGTAGCAAAATTGTTAACTACGGTATCGGCAGTCGCTCCATAAAGCGGGAAATACTGCCAGTATTGCGGTAATTGGGCTCTTATCGTGTAGAGCAACCAAGCGATGTTCTGAAAAAGATATCTAATTTTTGCTTTTAGCAATATTTACGCCAAAAACTGGTATTACTTTTAGCTGCGATTAAAGCCACTTGGGTTTGACGCTCGAGGTCATCCGTCAAGAATCTATATTTGTTACATTTTTAGCTCAGGATTTCCAGCTATACACGCAAAATTGCCGTCCGTTTTTGGAGCATAGTTTGTTACCATTTGCTTAATTTTTTACTGGAATTCATTACCGCTTATTTTCAACTTTTCGGATGTCATCGCATTTCTTCATTCTTTCCGTGCTTCCGCCACAATGCTCGACCTTAAGTTGCCGGAAATGGAAAGTGGAGCTGGAATTCATATCGTTAAGTGGGTATCTTCAGTGTTGGTGCACGGCGCTCAGAAGGTGCACAAACGGGCCCTTGTGAAATAGAACGCAGCCCATAAGATTGAGGATCATGGTGTTCGACTGTGGAATCCACCGACTGCTTCACAGAAAGCGCTGGTGCCTGTTCGCAATGTGCAGGCAACCGAAGCAATTGCCATTTTAACTAGTACGTGCCACAATTTTATCTGCGCGGCCCTGGTTCAATATTTGTGATCACGGAATACATAAACTTAAATCCATTATTAATCAAGAAAGAGCAGGTGCTTACGGTACCTTATACTTTCACTCCACGCGGACACAGCTTCTAGCCAGGTCTAGAAAGTTACCTATTTTATTTAACTTCCCATAGCCGAGCTTTTCCACTCATAAAGAGTACTAGAATATTTACTCCAAGACAATGTATATACTGAGTTTACAAGCATTCGGTTGCTTCGTTTACGGCGTCAGTAAGAATGAATACTTATATTTTCTTGCTTTAAAGTGCGTTGAAAATTTAACTTAATTTGTAGGGTGATAAGCACGACAAATCAACCCCGGCTCATGGTTAGCTCTCCGTTTAGATATTCCCCCTAACTACCTTGCGCACTGGAACACCCTGTGGTCATTTTCAAAGCAATTATGGACCACTGCTGCAAACAGTGATGGAATATCCAATGTGGAAACTATATCCAGAATATGTACCACTCTAGTCAGCCGGGAGACTGTTGTCTAGATCCACCAAACTTTATAAGCCTAGTAGCCTTGCGTGCTTTACTAATGCGGATGGTGTAATCTAGCTTCTGTCTGCCATTTATGTCCCAGGCGAGCAGTTTGCAAACGCACTGTAGGAGTGAGACTTGTTCGAATGCCTCTAAAAGTGTGTTATTTTGGACGACAACCCAGGAGTTTCAGCAGTAACGGAAACTGAATCAGCCAATAGGTTGAAGATTATAGCATAAACAGCAACAGCTTGGAAAAACCTTTTATACATAGAACATTTAGCTCATCTGTGTGTGTAACAGTGCAAAAAGTGAGAAGGAATAGTCGCAATTATATGGCGTGTACCAGGTTTCGCTGATGAAACTCACGTCTGGTTCGTACAAGTTTGTCAGAGGGCAGTGGCAGTTAATCTTGTTGGTTAGCGTTTTAGTAGTGAAGCGTTTGCGGAATGGTGTACAGTTGTGGGTCCTGCACCCCAATGACAAAGCACAGCTTGCACTGTAACTTAATGTGCGTTCCAACTTAGCGTAGGGGAAAGCAACGGTAATCATGGATAGACGATCGTGCGCCACAACGTGTAAAACGAGGCGAGCTTGGTGTTTCCCGGACTAGTATGAGATAAAACTTAAGCACAGAAAGAGCACAAGTGGTAGATGCAATAAAATGTAAAATCGTCTTGTAGTACACAGTCAGTGCATAGCAGGGGAGGGTTAAATTACATTCCTGCAAGGTACAGGAAAAGCAAAATGGAGGCGGAGCCAGATAGTTCGGCGATACTGTTTCGGATTGGCGTTGCAAAGTAGATCGGTTTGAAGGTGGCCAGGCAACTTTGCTCACCACTGACCATCGCAATACTTACTATCGGTCGGTCAACTGAGCTAAAGCAAACGGACAATGTATATCGATTTCTTCGCTTCGAACGCAGTATAACCTTCAGCGTTTTTGCTTCCATTCAGCAGAATTCGGTTGTGGCCTGTTTGAAAGCCTCGTTAGGGTCATTGTAGAGGATGTAGAACGCTGGTGCGCCAGGTCTTGCGTCGTGCTACTCAGTTGCGGATGCCGAAGCAAAGTCAGCGCACGTCAACGTTAAATAGCGTGCAGTGCGCTGCAGCTTTAGATGGGGTTGGTTGGCTGACATTTGTGTGGCGCCGTTTGGTATTTGGGACCTGCGTGCGAAGGATCGCTTCACCTCGGGGCATAATTGAGCCTTTTTCGCTACTGAAAAGAAACACTATGCGTTTCCTGGCGTCTGGGTAAGCGCCGATTGTCTTTCTAGCTCTTAGCCTACTAGATACCGGGAAATATATCGATTCTTGCGTGCTAAATTATCTAGGCACCTATCAGTATTTGGCAATAGCTTTGTGCATACTTGAGCGCCGTGTGGCCGCTGACAGGAAGACAACCTGAACCTCCGTTCTTTTTCCCTTGTGCTTGTCAGCATTTCTCTGCTGGTGCTCGGTGGGCCATATGCAATCTCCGGTTTCGTCGTCGCGAATTGGTTGCCTACACTTGTTTGAAACGGTTTGTTTCCATGCTTTTCTGCTCTAGCTTTCTTTTGCAGTTTTGGTTGTGAACATCTTGCTTTTCTTTGCAAAGCAATTCCCTTATGGTGAATGTATACTTCACTCATTTCCTTGTTGCTTACTTCTTCCTGTGTGGTGCACAACAGTTACCTTATACCCTTTAATTGACCACTTCACTTATGTGGTTTACTCCTGCATCATCGCGGTTTATCCACAAATCCCAGCTGACTTACTTTACCCCGACCGTACTGTGCTTCTCCGGTTTGGACTGCGTGGTATCCATTGTGTTCCCAAAGGTTATGACTTGTTCCAGCAACACTATGTGATATGTTCCAGCAATCGTTGGTCGGTCAGACGGTCGCCGATGTGCAATCAGGTGCAGCTGCTATCTTCTTCCTTTCAGTTTCATAATTAGCATTATAGTCCAAATCAAGCGAGCCAGACATGTAAGCAGCCAGCATCTTGGGATTGTGCAGGTTTGTAGTCTTGCTTGTATCACAGCGGCATTGTGTCGTTGCTAGCGCCAGTATCACCCTAGTATCAAATAGTAGAGCAAATAAACTAAAATGATCCTAATGAAAAGGTTTGCCAGCCTCTGATTCCCTGGCATCAAATATGGATTGAAAAGAACCGCGTGTTCCTGAATCTTTAACCTTTAGGTGTAATTAAGGTAGGATTGCTCCATACTACAAGCTTACAGTAACGTCTCGCGCAAACATTCCTCAAATCTATCAGGTATATGACCCGTAAATAAATAAATAGTTTATTCTCGAATTTAGATAGGCCCACCAATTCGGGCATGCACAAAGTTTATAAGCTTCTTTGTTTCGCCACAGCCACCTTGTAATTAATGTAAACAGTAGTAACCGAAATTTTTGCAGGCTGCGGAAATTGATGCAGTAATCTTGAGGAATGAAGTCGTCAGTGGATGACGATAATTTGGGTTCAAGTGTGCATGAGGTAAACAGTCAAAGCACTATAAATGTAGTGAAAACAATAGATATCGATAGAGAGTATCTTATTCTTTTACGTATCAAGGCAACATTGAACTATGAGTCTAGTAAATTTGCCAGTAGATAGCTTTGGGCGGTGACTTTATTCAGTGGCAAGTCACATCCGCCAATTCGCAGTGTTGTTAAACGGACATTCCCGGTGGTTTATACAGAGAATGCTTTCCAGGCGAGAACCCACCACTTCCTGGAACACTACCGTAAATGGTTTAGAACACTAATGTACAAATGGAAAAGCAGTCTGCCGACTGAGTTCACCCTCGATTTTTAGCAGACAACTAACTTCCAATATCCACTATTGGCTGACCAAATACTTTAATCAGAGCGGCCCTGGTCGTTGATGCCAGTCTTGGATTGGAGAGTCACAAAGCGTCGTATTGGTGCGTATCCAGGTAAGAAAAATTTCAACGTTTTGCTTTCTGAATTTGCAGAACATGTATAAATGTCTGCAGTGTCCAGCTATTCACACTGGACAATCGTCGTGGCGATGAGTGCAGTCGAATACTTTTGATGCATATCCATATTCCAGATAGGTACTTGTCGGTTATGGCGTTTGGTTTTAGACGAAAAGGCAGTTACTTAGTCCAATCCCGGATTCACAATAAGTTCCGGACCTCGAAGCAACGGGAAAGTGAGGGAACACACTTGATCGACCGAGGTTAGCCGCCTTGATATTCCTGAGCACAGCGTGTTCAATAAACTTCCGGTTATCTCCACACCTGGTAGTATTTTCTTCTATTGCCGTACGAGGTTATGTCTCTCAATAATTAGGTCAGCAACATCTACTAGGAAACTTTAGGCTGCCGTTACCGGTGAAATATATTACCGGACCTGAGAAGTCATGTCATCCATGCGGTGCAAAAGCCGTGCAATATTGTAGGGCTGCATCAGTGGAATGTAATTTTGTACCTTCCCAGTTTTACTTCTCCGGGCATGCGGCGGTTGAGTTCGAGAGCTTTTTCCTAATCATTATTAAAGCAAAATCCGCGGCAAGAAAGCCGACTGTAACGAACGTTATCAAACAGGAAGCATGGAAACTAGCGAAAGGATACGAAATCGGTCGAATGGGATACAAATTTAGCCTAAACAAAGTTATATATTAGGGTAAAATAAACATGATGGCACTAATACGTGCAAGATTCTCGAGGTGGGATAAAAGGTTCCTGGCCTGATCTTGGAAATTATACCATATTTCAGGATTACGGGTAGACGAGATGTCGTGGGTGTGATCGTAACAGCTGAACATACACGTGGTGATCTCACGGCAGCGAAAATTAGGTTTCTGTGTCTAGAATGCACTAAAATGTTACTAACTGTTCAGGGCGCCAATATACAGCCAAAAGGCTCATGCTTAATAAAAACCGGTTCAAATTTGCGCCTCTTTGATACCTAACTGGTTACTATGCAGGAAAATGAAGAACGTGGCTGCAATATAGCTGAGAACTAATATAAAACTTCCGGTGGTGCAGCGAATAAGTTAAAATTGGGTGATAAGGAACGTAAAGATACAAGGTACTTGAGCTATTAAGTGCTGAGTGAACACCACAATCCGCAAGAATAAAGGGCTGAATTTCATCTAGCAATTATGCTACCCAGCTGGTAGCAAAAAGCGCAACTATGTGACATTGTTAGGAAGGCGCGACCGGGAAGGATGCAAACATACAGTTAAATTAATTAAGGTAGCTGGGCGTATGAAGCTTAAGCGTAACGGCGCGCAGAGAAGTGACTCGTCCCATCATGCTGGAAGAGAAGAGCTAAGACATGAGGAGTAATGGAAAGCTCGTGTTGGGGTCGAAAGCCCGTTTTAACAAACATTCTAAAGCACCGATTAAATGTTGGGTGGTACTAGGTGAAGCGTGAAGGCAATTTATTCAGAGAAGTAAGCTTAGGCAACATGTGAAAACTGAAGGCACGGTGACGTGTTATAGAAGTGTGCAAAATGAACATAAAATTCACCTAACACTATATCACAGGAGCTGGGCTCAGTACCAGTGCGCAAAATATTCTTTCGGGAAAGATGAGGTTGCTTGGGTAAAAGCTAGCGGGAATCACAGCAAGCGTCAGATTAAGCGGGAAGAGGCGTATTACAGGGTAGGGCATTTTGAAAGGTTCTACACCCGACTAAATGTCGAACAAATGTACTTCATCATGGTCGCTATATGCTCTGGTTTACCTTAACCTGCTCCATCCGCTGTGAAGAAACGCATGACTCACAGCAGTCCGCTTGGTGCTCTCCACTGCTGTCTGTTGTTCACACAGCCTTCTACCCGAGACCACGGGGCTTAATACTCTTCCACCAAGTGCTGAGAGCAAAGAATCAGGATTGACGTTTGTGCAATCAACCACCTCCGCTAAAATACCACAAGCTACACATCTGAACTCGAAGCATTAAACCAGCTTCAGCAATAGAGCTCACGATATTGCTTGTGTGAGCAGTTAACAACCAAAATTTATTCCAATAACAAAGCAACCACATAAAAACGACTGCAAGGATGCATCCAATTGTCACGTCGAATATTTAAGTATAACAAGAAACAAATCCCCACCGGTTGAACAAATCGTTACGAGCAGAGGCGACTCTATTGTCCGCGTCTGAAGCTAGTGGAAGCCATGACAGTTTCCTGTTTGCTTGGCATTACAGATGGAAACAAATGGATTTGGAGGTCTTGTGCTCCAAATTCAACGACACTACCATCCATAGGTGTTTCTGGGCACAACGATCTACCTATCTTAGTTTTTGCTGATCTTTTCGTCAAAGATTGGAGCACGGCATGTAACCTCTGCCACAATCCAAAAGTGCCTCGGTTAATTAGGAGCACTCTGTGATCCAAAGGTAAGGCCACCTAATCCGCCAGGTGTTGCGTGGAGCGTAGCTCAAAGTTTCAGCTAGCTTGCGCCTCCACTGAAAGATCATCTGCTGGCAACCTCTCAAGGCAGACAAGATCGTGATGCCTCTGACCGTACTGCTGGTAAGGTGGTGGAGAGCACGGGTCCTTTGAATTCTAAGCAATCTAATGGCAAAACTAGCTTTCACCACAACAAACTAATTAAACCCAGTAGTAACGTCTAGGTAGCAGTTGGTACCTAGGGCTAAGCACAAATAGTTAACTCGACAACAGGCTCGATGCATGTTCATGCACGCAAAGAAAGTTTTAAGAGCCATAGCAGGTTCTCTCCAATTATACAACCAAAACAGCTGTCGATTAACTCAAGGAGGTAAGCGAGGATAGCTAGTGACGCAACACATGCAGACAGGCTACATCACATCCATTCGTATGCAGATACTGAACTGAAGGTAGCAACAATTTAATCTATATGAATACTTAAGCTTCCTACAATTCGATGAAAATATGTAACAGCAATATACATAAAAGTAAAACTTCAGGCTGTGGCTCAGGAGGTAATGCCCAAAACCACCGGCACCGTGAAATAGATTTCAAAGGCTGACGCTCTGCTTCACCTTGAAAATGGAAAAAGTCAAATTATAAATCTACCGGATTAAAAGTAGATAAATAAATAACTTTGTATTCTCGGTGTTGAAAGAGGCACGCCAACAAGGCCTGATCAAACATGTACAAGCAAATCTGCGACGAGCAAATATACTCAACTTTGGTCTTGATATTGGGAAGGAGCGGCTCCGTGAGTTGCAAGGAATGTCATGTGGTTGTGATCACAGTTAGACCTCCCAGTTGATTCAGTGTTGAAAGTGTTTGCTAAAACAAATGCGAAAAAGGTTGATAATCCCCTTAGGTGATTGTGGAATGTGTTCCATGTATATCTTATACTGGCTTGAAACAGGTCCCTTGCTTTCCACTTTCCATCCGCAGCTGTATGACGCGTGCCCATATGACCACACTGGGTTGCAACCCTTTCCAGTTGAGCGATGTGTTCAGCTTGTCGGTAAGTCTCCGAGTCGCTGACTTTTGGACCACCCAGTCGTAGAAGAATCGATCAATACCAGATGAAGTGTCGAGCTTCTTTTCCTTTCTACCGTTACCAGGTTAGTTCAGTTCCACTGGGCATGACGTTTAAAGTATTGCTCCACTTTGTTATTTCCTTCAAAAAGGGTTATCGGAACTAGCACAATTGGAATATGTCCCATGGTGCAAGACAGCAGGCTGGCTATGTTACCTGTGCCATAAGCTATCCCACATGCCAAGCCCGCGGAGCCTGCCGTGCCACGCAAACACGGAGTGGTAACACTGGCTGCTAATGCACCCGAATTTCATCTCAACCGGAATCAACTGCCCACACATCCAACAGTCTAACTTCTGCTGGCTGCGTTGAATAAAGAAGAGAACAATGGCAGGAAAGTAAAAGTTCCGAAGTAATAATTGTGCTCTTTTCCGGACACATAAATATTGCTTACGCACCATGCTTTAGCCAACTGCGCGTTCAGAGAATCCGGTCAAAGCCATTTAGTAGATCCGGGTGTAACCTTGTGGCGATCAAAACATTTGAACACTGAACCACTGCTTTTCTAGCCGTTGTGGTGCCCTTTTACCTTTAGCTTCCTGTTTCGTTCACCGCCATCACCCGTGCTTGTTTTGATTATTTATTAGTTTCACCTGCATCCCCCCCCCAAAGCTGTGATACCTACATCAGACGCAGCAGCGTGGTGGCAGCGCCGTTACCCCGCTAAAATTAATGCACAATAAATCATTTATAGTTATTTTATTGTAGGTTTCGCTGCCACCTTGCTACCTTTGTAGCTTCATCTACTTGTGTGCAAATCTAATATGTCAATTGTTTGGATTTGGTGCAACCAAGATGCGCGATAGGAAGTGTATTTTCTAATCCGTTCGTCATGGTGTCGGAGAAGATTGAATAAACAGGAAGCGCATAAGTAACCTTCTGGCCGCGATACCTGGGTGCATTCCGGTCACTGTTAAGTAATATTTAATAATTGTAATGGCACAAGGTGAAGAAGGTATAATCATTAATGCTTATTTTAAAACTCTTTCTTATTGTTGAAATAGCATAGATTACGGTTTTGCTGGGTCGTTATATCTGGGCCACTGTTGAGTGTTAGTATGGAATGGGTATGCTGTAATCGAGGGACGCGGGCTCTAATGAATGAAGGGAAAGTCGTTACAGGCCAAGCTGAAATGGAACAGCTTTAATCAAAAAAGTAATGACGAGACGTAGGAACGCATTCCTAGGTTTAAGTAATAAAACAGAATGCACTACATGTGTCCATAAAGAAGTACCATGATTTAACGTTTGTAGTAACTTAAGTTACAGTAATCTTGGTAACACATCCCCGTAAATTCAAAAGGGGGTAATTGCAGAACACGGGAAGGGCTAATTTTTGTCATGGCGGGAAAGGGTTTCGCTACTGTTGTCCTCAGTAACATCCAAGTTTGTTTGAGTGGCTGCAGCGTATATTCTTAATGTTGGTGGTATTAGGGTGCGGGGAAATAGAAAATAATGCTATATGGATTTGATTCGTGAAAACGGTTATGATAAATTTTAGTGATGACAACAGGCGTAGTTGAAGTTCACGGCATAATGGATAGAAGGCAAATGGTAAATAAAAGTGTTGTGTAAACGGCAGTTTTATGGAGCAACTAATTGTTAATACAATTGTTTCATGTATGAAAATTTTATGCTTGCAATAAATTACTTGCTTGGATAAGGTGTATACATATCTCTTGTCTGACTATTGCATTTTTTGTGTTTTTAAAATCACGATGAAAGAAAGCGGAATTTGCAACTAATATAGCTTACCAACTACCATTTTTTACATACTTAAGCACAAAGCGACCTATACACATCTTTTACAAATCCAAGTACGTAAGCATCACCATTTGGCCTGGTGTACCGGAACACAAAGTCCCTCCAGGCCGATTTTTCATGTCAAAATTTAGCCACGGTCACAGAAAACCACTAATATATATACAGGGATTTTGAAGCGGTGAAATAGTTTAGCCCTATAATAAACGTAAGCCCATTACATGTATCCTATGACTGCATAGAAAAGTATTATAATTAACTAAACAAATAAAGCATTTGTCGTCGCAAAGCGAGGCACGCTTTTACAGGCATAATCCTGTTGACATAACAATGCGTAATCAAGAACGTGTAAAAATTCGCTATGTTTGCAGTAACAGTGTATCTTTGTGTAGGCGGTATATAAGTATGTGGTGCGCTGAGGCTGGTGGTGGCTAGATCCTGACAGATGGTCTACCCACTGCTGCTACTGTTGCGCCATATTCTCATGTCCTGGGCGCCTCCTCGTGGCGACCGCTAGGTGGGAGTTGGGTTTCACCCTTCTCCCGGCTAAGATCCAGGACACCAATCCGCATGAGTCAGCTAACTGACCATGTGCTAGACCCGCTGCCTTTCGGGTGTTCCTTTAATCGAAGGCTTTGGCTGAGGACCCGAGTCGTTCTCCCGTCAGGATTGGGCGCCCTGGCAGTATCCTAGTCCATCCTCTCCGGAGGTTAGGATGTGGTCGATGGCCCTCTTCCCGTAAAACCTAGCCATGGGAGACAACAGGTTTACGGGTGATATTCTCAAAGCTCGATTGGCGTTGAGCACGAGGGCCACGCATTTTCTCTGACGGTGGGAGGACACCTCCGGGTGTTCAATGGTTCGCTACTGCCCGCCTCAAGCCAGGCAGCCCCTGGTCAAATTGGTGCAAACCCGCCAAAAACCCACCTGCGTCTGGCCGTGGTCGCAGGTGCGTACCTTACTACGGTCGCAAAACATATGATAACTGTTCCAGAACCTCAAAGGCTGCGTGTGACGGCCGTCAAGCAGATCCCCATCTGTCTCTGCAATCACATTCCCGAGCTGGATCTGCTCTCCACTGCCTTGTGGGTCAGGCTATTGAGCCAAAGGCTTCCGGGCGGAGTTCCTCAAGCAAACCTCCAAACCACCCACTGCCTCGTGGGTCAGGCTATTGAGCCAAAGGCTCCGGGTGGAGTCCCTCAAGCAAGCCTCTAAATCACCCACTGCCTTGTGGCTCAGTCTATTGAGGCAAGGCTCCGGGTGGAGTCCTTCAAGCAAACCTCCGAAGCACAACGACCACCTCGCGTGCGATTGCCCACCAATGCAATCGTATGCCTGCGCGCAAAGCACTCAGCATCGGGTGCTGGAACGTGCGCACACTACTGGACCGGAACTCCAGCGAGCGCCCGGAGCGACGCACTGCACTGGTCGCAATGGAGCTGGCGCGCTACCACATCGATATTGCGGCGCTCAGTGAAACTCGGCTCGCTGAGCAAGGTAAGTTACATGAAGCAGGTGCTGGCTACACATTCTACTGGGTGGGCAACGCCGCCTCAGCACCACGTGAACATGGGGTCGGATTTGCAATATCCTATCGCCTCCATGGCTAGCCTGTGGGTGAAGCAATGGGCATCAGTGCGCGACTGGTGACTGTTCGCCTACGACTCGGAAGAGGTAAGTTTGCTACTTTTATAAGCACATACAGTCCGACCATGTGTTATCCTGATGACACGCGTGATCAGTTCTACACTGAGCTATCCTCCGTGATATGGTCTGTGCCGAGGAGCCACCGACTATTTCTGCTGGGTGATTTCAACGCGCGCGTTGGGCGTGATGCATCAGCGTGGACAGATGTTATCGGTTCGCATGGTATTGATATAGCGAATTCGCACGGTGACAGGCTGCTCTCACTGTGTGCCACTCACGGCCTGACGATCACGAACACTCGGTTTGCACTGAGTGCGAATGATGTAGCAACTTGGACGCATCCACGGAGTGGTCATGCTCACCTGCTCGACTATGTCATCGTACATCAGCGTGATATGCGTGAAGTGCGCATGACACGTGTACTGCGTGAAGCTGAGTGTGGCACTGATCGCAAATTGGTGCTGACCAAACTGTACATATATTTTCGTAAATCTACGTATTGCACTCCTGCCGTGAGTCGGCGTAAATTTAACATTCTCTCTGTCGGCACTGGGGCGAAACATACTGAGCTGAAGAAGGCGATGGCTGCACGCCTGGGTGATGTGGACTGCATAGCCACAGTGGGCGACCTGTGGCACCACATTCGCGACCAGGTGACAGCTGCTGCC
>CALYDF020001281.1:0-25029 GCA_944474145.2 Dicrocoelium dendriticum
TGATATCTGGTCAAGCCCTTAAACGGGTGTTCGCTTTCTTTGTGGGGAGGGAACATTGCGTGCGGGTGGGGAGTAGCTTTGTGCTCAGGCAACCTGTCCTTAGTGGCGTCCCGCAGGCCTTCCTATTGCGGTCATTTTTCTACGCGACCTATCTAAATGAATTGCCGGGGTTTTTAGCAGTATCATCACTAATGTTTACTGACGACCTCATGGTGTGGAATATTCTGGATATCCCGGGGGTCCGGAGGCAATTCAGGATGTCTTGGATAGGCTCTGGGAATAGTCTACCTTATGGTTGATCTCCATAACTAAGGCGAAGTTCTGTCCTCCGAAGTGGAGTTGCTAGTCCTCCCACGAGCTATGTTTTCAGCGGTGGTGAAATCCTTGTTGTCACACAGCAGGTTGATTTAGTGGTCGTACACTCATCAGCACTTCATTCCAGCCACAATTGGAAGAAGGCTGCTTGTCGAGGGTTTCGTATGATGGGTTTATCGGCCGCCCATTCGGAATCCTAACAGCCAATTTGTTTGTGAAGCTATTCTCGGCATTCATCCGATCACACCTGGAATATTGTATCCAGGCTTGTCAACCATGTCTTATCCGAGACAAAATGGACCTGGTGAGGGTGTTACAAGTAAGTACACAGTTAGTGCAGTGTCTACGGGGACAGACGTATGGTGAACGCTTGCTCAGTTTGGGGAGGTACTCCATGTACTACCGAAGGATAAGAGGGGACCTGATTCTCACTTATCCTATTTTGACGGGTGAGATCGGCGCGCTTGTCAGGGCTAATTCGTTCCACTAACTTACCTAATCTCTGCAATCACCCACTGCAACTGCATAAAACACGGTCTGATATGATTAGGACGGAAACCCCTCTGTCGCATCGAACTATACATTGCTGAATTCGCTTTCAGATGATGTGCTTAGGGAACCTACTGTTAAGGGTTTTGCGTGCCAGCTCGATGCCCTTGGATGGCAACAGCAAACGTTTCCTTTTTCCTAACTGACTCACCACTTTTCAGTTCCTTTTTAATGACTCAACCATCTTGGTATTATACTTGCTCAGTACTTTCTACTTTTTCTTATTGCTTTCGGAGTTTACTTTGCTGTTTCTTACTTCAGGTAACTGGCCCATCAGGAACTGCTAGGCCAGGATACGTAGGAATTAATTGATTGGGCAGGGAGTGATGCCGTCTTTGTTTTAGGTCCATCTGTACTTCAAAGTCTATCAACTCCTGATTCAATGACCCGCTGAAGAGGGAACATTCACGGGATAATCCTATCGTTTCAATCCCATTGAAACTTTAACTTGAAGGTCATGTGAGGTCGCTTACTGCGCTTCGCGCTACCCCATTGGGCTCTGAGTTAGAATCAGATGCCTTCGCATGCATAGCAGCGACAGCTCTCGATCCAAAACGGTGACCTCAAGTAGCTCGAGACGTCAACTTTTGGCTCAACATGAGGACTGTGGGAAATACGCCGAGATTATTCTGATGATAGGTACACAACAGAAATCATCTGATTGCTGAATTAGTCCTGCTTCATGGTACAAGCGCTGTCGGCCCCATTTGTCTGCGCAGACCATTGGAGGATTCTGAATCCCAAATTTCGTTCGGAATGTGCAACCTGGCTTGTGCCCGCAGCTGCAGATAGGTTTGTGTAATCAATGGTACCTGCGCATATCCATAGTACGTGTCTTCGCTGTAAACAAACTATAGGCCTGTTTGACAGGACAAACCTAGTTCCACCACAGTGTAAGCCATCTGTTGTGAGCAGTTTATCCCCTATGCCGTAAAGTGCATGAGGTAAGTAACTTTGGAGAACAGCTACATTCCCTCTCTGACCCAATCGACTTTAAGTGCGGAGTGCCCCAGGGTTCAGTACTTGGTCCACGACTATTCCTAATTTACTTAAACGATCTCGCGAAAGTAATCAACTCCAACTCCTTACTCTTCGCTGATGATCTCAAGATGTGGCGAGCCATTAGAACAACCAGCGACAATGCAGCACTTCAGGATGATCTGGACAGGGTCTACGAATGGTCAACTCAGAACCTGCTTCAGTTCAACGTTGCAAAGTGCAAGGTGTTGAGCATCCGCCATAAAGCCACTTGCGAATACAGACTGGGGGATCAAATATTACAGCGCACTACAACGGAATGCGATCTAGGAGTGGTAATGCAGAAAGATCTGGGCTGTTCCCATCAGGCCGAGAATGCCTCCAAAAAAGCCAACCAAAACCTTGGCCTTTCGCGGATGGCATTCGGGAGCTTCGATCCTTCCATCTTTTCTCAGATGTTCAACGCCTACATTCGGCCTCATTCTGAGTACGCCATCCACGCTTAGCAGCCATGGCAAAAGCAAGACCTTACCGCTCTTGAAATGCCACAACGAAGGGCGATCATAACGTAAAGGGCCTGTTTCATCTCCCTTACCGATTGGGGCTGAAAACCCTCGGGGTCTACAGTGGACAATATTGACGCCTGCGTGGCGAATTGATAATGACTTATATGATTCTGAGGAATCCAAACCATTGTTGTCGTCACCTACTAAAGCTGAATAGCAATACAACACTCAGAGGACACCAGCTAAAACTGGCCACACAATACAGCCGGATGGAATGCCGCCGGAATTTCTTTTCCCTTCGTGTGTGGCGACACTGGAATGCTTTTTCCACATACGCTGTTTCTTCCTCCACGCTGACGGCATTCAAAGGACGTCTGGATGATTCGCTTATCCACCTACATTACGCTATATAATCAGAGATGTCCACGTCAAACAAACGCGAACAAACGGTGCTCATTCCCAGCTTTTATGCTCCACTATTTGCACACTGCTGTTGTGGCATATAGTTTCGGATATATTACAACTACATTCATCAATTTATCTCAGTCCAAGAAAGCGGCGCACGAGTAAGCGTTGGTCGTTTCTCTTGTTCTTAAGCCATGCCTAACCCATATTACTTCCCATATTACTCTACAGTAACAATTTAGTACACATTCTACAACGTTTCTATGAATAAGGGGCACTTGAATTCACTAGACGCTTAAACTGATGATTTACACTTATGTTTAATTTCACTTCAACCATCCTACGGGACTTGTGAAGCAATCGCTTTTTTACCTGTAATATATCATTGTTCATTGTTCATCACCACAGGCAATGTGGCACCCTATGGCTGCAACAACTAAGAAATAACATAGCTTTCCTCTACCACCCTCTAAAGTTACGAGTCCTCAAAAGCTGTACAGCCGTCGCACTACAGACTGGTTTATTCTAGTCCATTCGAAATGGAAGGGACTTGGCAGATTTTCAGAAGACCAGTTGCTTCCTAGTAAGCCTCAGTATAAAGTAAGCAACCATTGGACTAGAGCTTGGCTACACATAGAGCACAGCTTCAAACGGTTCATACCAAATATGGCACTCAGCAATCATGGGATCGATTCCAAGAGAAGTCGATGAGTAGAAAACAGATCAAAGCACCGGAGGCCACTGGTCATGCTGGAAGAGCAAACTGAACTTCAGCTAATGCTCAGAGAACTATCTGGAGCCGTGATGTCTCTGTGTCTGTGGCTCCGCAGAGTCCGATCGAAGAGATTGAGGACGCCAATGATATCCGATCCCAGATCATTTTCTTCGCAGCCATATTCCCTTAAGCTAACTAAACACGAGTAGCAACCAACTTGATAAACCACCTTTTGCCACGAGTATTGTTGCGAAAAAAACTGTAACAGAATGCAACGAGCATATGACAATGAAAGCAATATCTACCTCGGAATGTCCAACACTCGTTCGACAAAGCGCTTGTTGAAGCATCGAAACCATGCAGTGCAATTACTTTTTCGACCAAAAAGACAAGTAGCAGGGTTCCCAAAAGTCGTCTTTGCTGCACTCTACTCTACAGATAATTTCACGGTGCCTAGTCGTAATCCAGTAACCAAATGCGTGGAGGTTTCGGCTAATATCTCAATGGTCGCGGGTTAGAAGACCACTATGTCAACTTGATGTGATTGAATGAGATCAAAACGCGTCATTTTGTGCAGTGTTTTGGGCGGACAGCATCCAGTTTGCTTCTGGTTGGGCTCCGGTCCCCGTGGTCTCATTGACCAAGGTTCACTTCAAGGTGAATCGCGGTATACGTACAGATTGCGTGTCGCAATCCATTCACACAACGAGTACTTCAAAACTGCCCGGTCATTTCAATTCTGAGTGTGAACAATGCGGAAGCACTACGACACATGAAGTATCCGTGATGCAATCAGGTGATGTAAGACAAAAGATATAAACAATACCAGCTGTGACACTTACGGCACGTAGGTGAAAACAATGCTTCTGAGCTCTGGTAGATGAGTGAGGACTTCTTTGACTGCGTTGAGTTCTAATTCATTTCTTACTTGTTCACCCATACCCAATGATGTCAGGTGCTCAAATCTCTTCAGGTGTCGTAGCGCAACTGCCAGGGAGTCATCTCCATCCTCTCGCTGAATGGGCTGCTGTGGTAAGTGCAGCCAAAGAAGATGTGAGGGGTCCACCAGAAGCAAAATCTCAGCTAGGAGTCTTGGCGATTGAACCATCCAGTCGAAATTGATGGGGCGCAAATTAAGTTCAACGAGAGGAAATCCAGCCGCTGAAATATATCATGCAGAAAGTAAGTCTCATAATTCCAAGCAAAGCTTTGTCGACTAACAAATGAGTCCCTACAAATCCGCCTATAACGCAAGTAAAATCAATAGTCGCTCTAGCAGCTTCTCTCAGAAAGTTATTGGATTGATGGGAAAGGCGCACCTCCACAAGTGTAAATCTTTTCCCGCACGGTAGTAAAATGGGTGATCGTAAGGGATGGGATGCACTATTATTGTAAGGCCGTACTACGTACCGATGCTACGGTGCCATTCGTGCTCGCGGGTTAAGGATACAGCGAAGTCGCTTCCATCAACGCAGATTCGAACCTCTGGGTTTCGAAGCAGTCGCGGTTTACAACCCGACCACGGGCCACTCATTGTGACAGCCGGTCAAATAATCACGTAGGATTCCGCGCTGTTGGTGAGTCCCATTTTGGCAATATAGCCGTCCATCATTTTCTCAGACGGCGGTGGCTATGCTTGGCAGCGAAAGCACTATTAAGAAGAACTCGCTGATTAAGAACTTAACACTCAATTTGGGGCAGATTGTTACGATTTGTGTGAGCAACGAGAATCCCAGCACGTAGGTTATTAGAAGACAAAATTACCTGCTAACCTATGGAGCGAGTAGTGCTTGCAATACCACGTAGTCTAGGTGCCAACGCGCCAGCTGACAGGCAGGAGACACCTTTGACCTCCACTTGAAGAACTCAATAAAAGTAAAAATCGGTCACTGAGCGTAACACTGCATATACCTATGTCTGATCCGGTCTCTGCAATCGAATAGGTCTGAGTCTGCCTTAGGGTATATTCGGATCCGTCGGCCCGTAGCCTAGAGGCAACAAGCTTGTCTCGTAATCTTGCGGCGCGGGTTCGAATCCGCGTAGGGGTTGGCTTCCTCGCGGTATACTCAGCTGGCGTGCAATTGGTGGTGGTCGCACGGCAGCGAAACTCCGTTACGGCGTACAGACGCCACATTATTATTACTTTAGATTCGGATCCAGTCTGAAATTTCGCGCCGCAACTCGTACATGTAGCAGCCAACTCAACCCAAGGATCAAACAATGAAGCCGAGGGACGTGGTGGTGTTTCCGCAATAGAGAATGCCTCACTTGTCGTCACACACCACACAGCGCTAGATATTCACAAGGCCTAATTGACTACAGCAGGATCATGAAAGAAGAATCAGGAAATTAGATAACTGTATAAAATCACATAGCGCACATAAAATACTGCAATGTGAGCATGAACAGCAAGAATTAGGACCCACAGCTGTCAGCTTCCATTGGTGAGACATTACGAATCCCATGTCGGAGTAGTTGGAACATACTAATGACGCCAACCGGTTCTGGTTGCCAATGTGCCTCCGCTTGATTCACAAGCATATCGTTCAGGAACCATCCGACCAATGAGGTGTAATTACAGCAGAGAAACGAAAAATTTGACCAAGAACTCTCCGCGAATACTGAAACAGGGGGCGAAATAGCTCTGAGAAATTTGTGCAGTGATCCCCGGAGCTCGCCCCGGCGATACCGTCACCACATCGCAACTCATTCTGCAGAGATAACAGCTGGGCTGTCTTCATTGAAACCACCTTAGCTGTCCCCGATGACATCTCTGTCCTCACCGTCCCAAGCCGCATTGACTCAACTTTAGCTGTCCTCGTGATGTGGCGTTCAGAAAGCAAACACCACGGCACCAGTAGTCAGTAACATAGAAGTACTAGGAAAAGTGGACGAAATCGGGCCAACAGCGGACCGTACCAATGTCGCAGAAGCAGAACAGAGGTTGGGAGCCGCAAATATGTGTGCAGCGAAATGGAATACTGAAGCAGAGTGTGTCACGTAGGTTCCAAGAGAAGGTGCATATGATGGTCGAATTTTCGCTTATCATAGCTGATGCATATAGTTGACGAGATTTGCCACCATAAGCCGTTCCATTTGTACCTTGGGATTTTACAATTAAAACGCTACTAAATGGCAACTCCCGTAGCATATCAACATTAATATCCCTTATTATGTATGCTACGCTGCTATACTATTAATCCATTACTACTCACGAAATCGGGGTGGTTTGTTATACTTTGCGTCAACATCATCTGGTGAGTCCACAGATGCGCGTTCCATTTTAGTGAAACTTATTTCGTGAACTTACGTACCACACAAACCATCCTACGGGACTTGTCAACCCTTGGATATTTTCATCCGTATTATACCATGCATCCATGATTCCATTCGCGAAGATGGGGCCAAGAAACGTCGGAATCAAAAGTCACTAGCTGGTCTGAGTGGACTCATCGACAACCCGGCACACGAATAGGCAATGCAAGTGCCGACTTCGAGTGAAGCAGGAAACTAGTCTTGTTGTTGCCATTCGTTGACCTTCCTAACCCGAAGGGTCATCGATAAGTAGGTACAAAGAAAGCTTACGATGGATGAGCCTATAGCACTGATGAGACCGAAGGCAAAACCACTGCACTCAAATGCTACTGAGAGGCAACCAGCATGTCGGCATGCTGCGAAGAGCATTCGGGAGATTTGACCCATCAATCTTCCCAATGATGCACAATTCCTACGTGCGCCCGCATGTTGAATACGCTATCCAAGCTTGGCAACCTTGGTTGAAACGCGACCTAGAAGCGATAGAGGCACCACAACGGAGAGCAACAAAGAATGTGCAGGGTCTGCGCTACCACTCTTATCACCGAAGGCTGAAGTTGTTGGGAATTTTCAGCGGGCGCTATCGAAGACTGCGCGGTGATCTCATATTAGCCTATCAAATATTGAGTGACCCCAATCACGTATGCAGCCATTTGCTGAAACGTAGCCACAACACGCAGCTCAGGGGTAACTGCCTAAAGTTGCAGGAACAATACAGCCGTCTAGAGTGTCGACGGAATTACTTTTCCCTTCGGGTTTGCAAACCTTGGAACGCACTTCCTGACTTAGTTGTATCCTCTCCTACCCTGGATGTTTTCAAAAAACGATTAGATGTCGCTCTTAGCTCCCAACATTTTGTTACCTAAATTCCCATACTGTGGATTACGCCAAGGATGAATTTCTACAGGCTTTATGTATCAAATGGACCTAAGTGAGCGACCATATTTTACTTTTCTCACTCCTTACCTCAATGATCACTGCACCCCAGTGTCTTTCTGCATGTTTCCGCCCGATAATTTATTTTAATTTTACACTGATGTTGCTTATCAAACTATTCATATCGGCAGACGTTCGATAGATGACCCAGACATATTTTGATTTTATCATATTCACCTCAACCATCCTACGGGACGTGTCAAGCACTTGCTTTTATCCCGTGATAAATCATTGTTCATTGTTCATTGAGTGTTGAGTAAACAAACCAACGAGTACCACCGAGGCGATATCCCCAATACGTGTCCACAAAATCATGCCACCGATCCCTGTGGTACAAACAACAACTTATCGGTTCGATGCAATTTCAGTCAATTGATTCCACATTTGTGAGAGTGGTGTGCGGATGAATCGTGCGAGTGTATATCAGCTGCGAGTGCATGCCAAACGTTGGTCTTACACGTGATACAAGGCATGCATACCGCGCAACCCTCGATGTTCAACTTGCAAGTGTTTTATCTCTCCAATGTGCTTCTGTGTTCCCCGCCTAACCCAAACTGTGAGTAAGTGAGATCATCCCCGATGGTAAAAATAATGCATTCTCGTTGCCAAACTGTATCACCTCGGTTGACCCGAGGGAACGTTCTCCACCCACGACACGTCTGAGTGGAGAAACTTTCAGGTGGCCAAACGTTGCAAAGCTGAGCAATCATGCGACATCACCACCGAACGAACCGCGTTAAGTAGCTGACTAGAACGAGTGAAGATAAACAAAGTCAGCAGGAATAGGAATCACTATTTACTACACCTAGTGCCCCGCGGCCACCAGACTTCAGTTGACGTGAATGCTGAATATTAAAAACAGAGAGCTAGAAGATGCATGGCTGTGTTCCTCTATCGATGTAACCTCGGGTACACCACCAGACCAACGTTATTTATCGTTGCACGGTGTCAATAGAGTGTGATGTGCTTAGACCATTGCCTCATTGTCACTATTCCAATATTTCACGACTCGACGCTGGAGCCCTTGAGCGTGAGCAATATTCCTCACATCAGCTATTGCCAGCTTGTACCGGTGCCCACCAATGCTACTTGATGCAGTATGCTGAACCAATTATCCTTCCGGCAACCAGTAAGACGCCACATACAAACCCCGTGCTGTTTGTGCGAATAAATCTAGCTGAGTGAGTGCAAGGTCACTAAACTAACAAAAGACCAACAAAATGTGATATCCACGCTATTGCAGTCTTCTCATCAGGCTACATTAAAACAAGTGAACCGGTGGCTGCGTTTCGGCCAGTATGTTGCCATTGATCCGACAAAGAACTGATGGTGGTACGAGGGGTGCCTAGCAACCGGCAAAAACTAGTACACAAAACCAAGTCTTCAGCGAAACTTTCAATAACGAGCCTTCAAAATACATCATTCATGGCAAATACGCTCTATCTGCATCTGGCTGGTAAACGAGTATGAGCTCATGCGATCATGGAGATGAAGTATCTAATACACTTATTCTCATTCATTGATTCTGCTATTGTTGGTACCGTGGTAATAACAGATATTTTGAGCGAACGGAACTAACGATGGGCCAACAGCAGTAAGTCAGTCGAACACCATCCACTTTGCTGCCCACGGATGAATGACAGTGTTACTTCGGCGCAGTATGAGCTAATAATACCGTGGTCCTCGGCTGGGCGGAGCAATTTAGTTAAATTGCCGGCGAGGGAACAGCACGCACGCGTCAGCAAACCAAAGCTCACAGCACACTTTGTGATGACAGTTGTGCACCTTGGTGAGAGGAACGGAAGTGAGACCGGTGTACGGAACTCACTGAAGCTTGAGCAGATGTATGACACAAGATGGATTATGCTCACCAAGAATGATGAGCAGCCTGGTCTCAGACGAAGTGCGTGTGGACAGAGGGAGTAGCAGCGAATGCATGATAATGAACTTCAGTAGATCGTGTACCGTAGACAACGAGAAGTAGCCAGTGAACTGAACGACAATGAACAACCGTCCAAGTTGATGTACGAGGGGTAGAAATCTGCTGGACTGTATCAATACTTGTGAACTAAAAGACCAGGTCGCAAGCCGATGCATCATCACAATCGCCCTGATGAGTGGAACCCACACTGCAGCCGTCTGTGCAACCCTGGTATATAGTTGCGAAACTTGACCAAGCAGATCGACAGGTAGAAGGAATATAGTTGTGTCCAACCGCAGCTGTCTTAGCTCATATCTGGTGGAACACCGCGTACGCATTGGGTGCGTTCACCGTCTGTGGTATGGTGTACCGTTACCTTACGCACCAAGCCCCAGTGGATGGGCCATGTCAAGTCAAGATAAGCTTTATCCACCCGTGTGGGAGCATTCTCTGCGTATTCGTACCAAAGCACACAGACTCCTGCGAAATGGGTTGTCTAACCAGTGTGTGGATGAATAAGTAGGAGCAGACACCAGCTGAAGACCTGGTCGACGAGTCTTCTTGAGTTACTTTGCCCCTCCCACTCCGTTAGCATTCACCACAAACTATTTATCTCATTTTTGGCACATTAGATTGGTGTTTCTAAAGTTTAATCCGTTGCACATTAGCCTCGGAGGTGCAACCATTAGCAATGATGTGGCTGTCTTCATTATTAAAATGAAGGACACCTTCGAACAATTCATCCTCCATTTACAAAACGTTATAATATTACTACTACTACTAATAATAATATGTCAGTTGTACGTCGTAACTGCCCATCGCTGCCGCGCGACCACCATCAGTCAAGCGCAAGCGGAGCATACCGCGAGCACGCCCACCCCTACGCGAATTCGAACCGGGGACCTTATGATTGTAAACCAGGTGCGCAGATCACTTGGCCACCGGCCGACGTGGTTTAACTATATTGAGAAGAGGTGAGGCCTTCGAACCTGAGCACCATGCAGTATATGCAAGATCGTAATCTAACATGAGCAGCCCAAATGCATGCATGATTCCAGAGAATAATGAAAATGAACATTTGGAGTGTGCACTGTAGCAGAGCTGAATCAAACCTGAACTACTAGATATCTTGGAGGATATTTGGTACCGATCGGGAATTCATCATTTCAGAATACTTGGTAGAGGACCGGCTAATATATTTATGATGATACACAACGTTTCGCTTTTGACACAAAAGCTGCTTCAGGCTGAGTGAATTAGGTTAACATGGGCATTTTATAACGACCATGGATATGCTACATAAGGTGACTAATCAATTTGCAATTCAATAATGAAGTTTACATCGGTCAAAGGTCACTAGGTTCGTGTGCACCCCATGGTTTGTTTCAGGCAGGGTCAGATGGGGAACACAAATTGCTGGTCAGAGAATATTTCCATTTGTGGTCAGCAATCTTGTGATCCGTTGGAAGGAACTTGGTAACTGATAGAACTTGTCTTTAGTAGTTAGGAATTTGCTGGAGGGAGCGTTGATAGTCCATTCCGATTTGGGATCCATCCGCCGATGCTTATCAACCTGGCCGCCAGGCATTAGACAGCCCTACTCCGTCTATTCTATTCACGCAGTCGTTAGCCTTGGTTATCTCTATAGCTTCAGCAATCACCCTTTGTTTGGCTGCTCGTAATGGCTTCCTGCTAACCTCGACGTTTCTGAAATCAATTTCGTGCCCTGCCTCTAGCGCGTGTATTGCTATTGAAGAGTCTCTGAACAGAGTTCCATTTCTCGGAGGTCTTCATTTGTACTGCCGATGTTCCTAAATCCTTGTACGTATTTCCCTCGTTGTTTGGCCTATTTACACCTGCGTACAATCTTTACATAGAATTTCGTAAATGCAGTTAGTTGTCCTATCTAGAGGAAGAGAATCCTTCAGATAAACCAGCGCAGACCGTAGCGTTTGACCCTTCTGGTAAACTACCCTTATCTTCTCCTTATTCAGTACTCTAAAAAATCGCTTCCGAAGTTCTTTCTTTATAGGGAATACCCACTATCGCTATCCACTCTGTGGTTGTTGTTAAGCGTCGGTTGAGAAACGTCTGTAGCTATCATTTTAGTAATCGTTTCGGGTATCTGCTAGGTACTAACTTTTTCATCGCCTCCCTCTGTGCTGCTTTCTTATCTTCTTCCTCCGTGGACAAAGCACTTGTTCTGTGAAACAGTGATGAGGCGATTCCCGTGTAAACGTGCTTTGGGTGGCCTGAACTATAGCTAGGTGACCTATCCGTTGGTTTGCGATACCTTATCCTTTGTAACCTTCCCTTCGTTCCTGTGGACCAGAGAATCAAGGAACGGAAGTGTACCGCTCTGCTACTCAAGTTCCATGGTGCACTTTATCGTATCGTCAATAGAGTTCAAATAGTTCAATAATTCGTCTTTGCTATCTCTTTTAATAGTCGCAAAAGTGTCGTCCACGTAGCGCCACCATAATTTCAGGACACCACGGAAATTTAGTAATGCCTGCTTTTCAAAATCTTCCATGTACATATTGGCTACTACGGGGGATAATGGCGATCCCGTGGTAAGATCCAATTCTTGAGAGTCTATGCTAGACTGGAAGGTGAAGTAAGTCATGTCGAGACACAAAACTATGCCCTAGACCGGTTGATCCACGGTTAACTTTGTTCTGTCCCCTAAGCTGCTGTCCCTATCAAGCAGCTTCTTGCTAATCGTAACGCCTCCTCCTTGGATATCTTCGTGAACAAGGAGGTAACATCGAAGCTGACCATCAGGTCTTCTTGTTCGATGCTCACACCTCGCGACGTTCGTGCAAACTCATAAGTGTCTTTGTTTACAAATGTGCTCCTTCTACTTGCTAGGGGTTGCAGCAGGCTCGCCAGATATCTAGTGAGTTCATGTGTGGGAAAGCCTATGCCATCTACTATAGGTCGCAAGGGGACATTGGGCTTGTGTATCTTTGGAAGACCGTCAGTTCTAGGTGGAATAGTCGACTTCGGATACATGCTGTACCATTTACCCTTTCCTACACTATCCTTCACGGTTCTTAGGTAACTAGCGACATCTGATTCCTTCTTATTCATTACCGATGTAATGCTTTTCTGCTCAACCACTTTGTATGATCCCGTGGTCAAATGCTCCCTCATGTTTTCCAAATAATCTCTTATTCATTACTACTGTTACTTTACATTTATGCGCTCTTGTAACGACAATACTAGTATCCTCTTTCAGGGTCTTTACCGCTATGTGTTCAGCTGGAGCAAGATTCGATTCTGCCGGCTGTTGAAACATAAGTATATTTGCTAATTGGGCGCGGATGTCTGCGTTTTAAACAGGTAATCTGGTCACAACAGTTTCGACCTCAGGAATTACATCTTCTGCCCTTAGTTTCGTTTTACTGAGAGTAACATCCAGACCCATTTCTAAAACTCTATGCTCTGTTACACTTAATGCCCGACCTGACATGTTAACAACTCTACAACAATTGCTACTAGATACATGCTTATCAGTACGAGTAGCAGCCTTGTGATGTGTAGCCATCAATTGTTCAAACTTAAGTTTTTGCCTTTCCTTCGACTCCCGTTACCTTGCTGCCATTATTTCGGGGGCCTTATTGAAAGTCTGTCATGATCAGTCGGTAACATCGCAGTCTGTAAATCCAAGCTCAGCTGACTAGCACAGAGGCGGATTTCATCCAGACGTTTAGTTGTTAGGTAGATTCTTTGTTTCAGAAATGCTTTGCCTGTTCTGAGGGCTATTCGTGCCGAGGTGTACGAAGAATCCGGAGGTTTAACTTTGAGGGATTTGGGAATAAGGTTGTTGTTGAGACACTTGATGTTAAAAATCCGATGATTTTCCCAATTGGCTTCGATGCCTCCTAGGCGCACACGTTCACTCGCCAATTTGCGAACACGACGTCCGTAGCTCTACTCGATATCTTAGAACTTGAACTAGGTCTTGGTATCATTCGAAGTACGGCTTCCCAGAGCCTAGCTTAAGAAGAAACCTGACTTGTGCGATAACCACACGCCCGCTACCAGTTGCAAGATGCAGGGTGAAATACGCTCATCTAACCAACTGGTTCGACCTCACCGCGCGAAGCAAACGAGGAGCAAGGTATGAATACTTTGGGTGCGTCGCACCTCATAAGTCGTGAAGAATGATGATTCACACACTTTACTATTACCTGAATGCTCAAACGAAGGGTGAGGTAGGGTTTCCGGGCGCTCAAAATTAGATGGAAGAACAATCATGGTTTTCGCTCATAAGCCTGTCTGCGACGCTTCGGTGAGATGGCAGCAACTCGCTTTTACATAAGTGGATGCCGTTCCATTTCCAAACACCAAGGGGTTGAAAACCAGGAGAGAGTTTGTCTAACCACAAATCTTTGTCCACGACCACAGGACACACCCAGTATATAGCACAGTGGGTTGAAAAAGTGGGAAAATCGTCGCACCACGTTACGCTTAGGTTTCGCTGTGATAGATGATGAGAAAATGATGAAAGCCGGATACCGCATATTTACAGGTTCGGTGCACTCTAGCACAACTACTCCAGTGTCCGACGCGATGGCTTTGTCAAAGACATATAGATTGTTACCACTCGAATCACCAAAGGTTAGATCACGGACGTTTCATTCATCACTTCATCTAAGCGACGAGATTTGTGATCCCACACGACTATGTGTTGCCGAGAGGTGTCTTCGTATTGTTCGAGCAGAAACAAGTTACGGAAGTAGCGAATGGCAGCTTTGCCGCACAACGCAGTGCCCCCGCATAAAGCTGTGTGTTCACCAGCTGGCCAGAACAACGGGCAACCAAATCAGTCGCCAGTAGGAAGAGTTAGAGGAAAGTTCAGGTAACAAACGGCTCCGCATCCGGTGGAACACCGGAGAAAGCATTCCAGCTGATAACTCCATTGCTCACTTTGCGTAAACGTGTGTACGCATTGCGATCATACCTTCAACTCATTTGGCAATAATAGCCGGTGGAGCAAAAGGAGAACAAATCAGAGAAACTGTTGTACAGATTCTTGTCCCATGAAGAATGACTAGGAAGGTCACGGGCTACAGTAGTCGAGGCCCATGGCGTGGCTACTGGGAGGAGGCAGATGGTTAACAGCCACATACTATTTTGTGGGGCATATTGGTGGCATAGAAAAAACGGCTTAATCGAAAAACAATAGGGATCCGGACATAGTCCGAGGAATACTCGAGATATTAAAGAGGCATGGGAGTGTTGATTGTAGTGCACGTACCGGCATAGGCTTCCAGTGATAGTTCGTTCAACGAGTCCAACGTTTCAAATCCCCGCAAACATCGGATTGGTTGACCTGAAAGTAACAGTAAGGCAATAGAATTGACAACATGCACGTCAGATACCGATTCCGTGCTAATCCTTAAGCTGTATCCTAGAACAACTCACAATCTGCCCCACACAGTAGCCCCATCATATGGGGGTAGAGCGGACTAGTTGCAGAGAGGTCACACTACACCACCACAATGACCAGTAGTAGTTTTCCACACTAACTTATCCAGAAAAGTTCGTCGAAACAAGAAAGCTGGGTGAGTGATTGCCTCATTCCGAATAACGCCAAGCCCCAGCTGATGCGCCACATTACATGCACCGTTACACACTACTTGAATAATACCGGCTGGACATCGGTTGTAAGACAGAGCAGAAGATATGGGTGCGCTAATTTCTTCCAAATCATATTTAGGGCAAAACTGAAACAACACTCCCTTCTAAAGCTGAGAATTCCTTTGACTTCAGCGTGATTACACCATGCGCTTTGTGGAAAAATTGACTAATATGCTGTTCCAAAGGAGACAACGAAATTTGTAGTGAACGGAAGTAGAAACTATCCACATAAGCAGACAGACACTGGTTGGTAGCGGGACCTATTGAAGTGGATCAAAAAGCAAGATTCCTGTTTGCAGCGGTCAACTGGTAGACATGGAATCAACAATAACCATGGAAAACAATAGAAGGTACAGTTATCGTAAGAAACGAAAAAGCCCAGTACAATCTACGGTTTCTTCAGAGAGCGTGATACTTTCCGGTTGACCAAGCCGAAGTCGTGAGTTGTCTTAGAGGACCTCAACTCGAACCTTTGGCAGAATGGTCTACTTGCAAGGTATCCGAGGGGAGCTCACCCATTGAGAAGCAGAGACCGATTTTCAATCTATATGTCCTTGATTTGGAGAGTTGCCAAAGCGCGGATTAATACCCCTCGAGCCTCTTCGTTGGATTATAATCCTCTGCAATAGTGAAGCAACGGGTACCTAACTTAGTTCGCGGTGAGTCACATCTGCTATGCCGCGGTGTTAGTGGCTTGACATTTGTAGACTCTTGAAAGGAGAACGCTTGAGAAGCAAATACCCACAAACTCTTGTAACGCTGCACCGTCAAACCATTTAACGTCACGGAATGAACCCGCATAACATAGTTGGCATTATGAGAAGGTAGATGGACAATCCAACGAAAACGGCCTTCATGTGAAATAAATAGAGTGCAGATATCTTACTGAAACCTTTCTTCACAACCTACTTCCTGAGGCGTAAGATACCGATAAGGAAGCCTGTAACTACTCGCGAACCGGAACGACAAAAATAACGAGATTATAGAGAATTAACACCGGGCGCAGTGGATGAGACGAGACAAGGCTCTGCGAGCGTTGCGGATCAAGCCGACAGCAGATCACGGGCGGCATCTGATAAATATCCTGGGCCCAGAACAATGGAGGAGGTATTTGTCGAGAACCCAATGAATCAGACAAATACGCCGCTAGTGAAGCACACAGGAGTGAACGCGCGTGGAGTGATGCAGCCGCGGGAGAGCAACTCGCGAGCACTCGAACGACATGGCCGGCCAGAATCGGATGAAGCGAAGCGGAGATACAGGGTGGAAAGAAGGAGGGGTTGTCTCGAAGCTCAACCACGTAGGCACCTGAAATGGTCCGTCACACAAATCCTCATTCGCGTTGCGTCGTTGGAAGGAAACACGGTCCAAATCTGTACGGGTTTGTGAGTTGTCATTGGCATGTTCTTGTGGTTATACACACACCGCCCTCCCCCGTCGCGTCGTTTTCGCTACAATACAAACACGTAGTAGGCGGCAACGCGCATACGCTAATCATATGTTCTCTGAGCATCTTGTACTCCAGACTCACAGTCACACGGTAACGTATCATGGAACTCTCGCCACATAGGGATGTTAGATGCGCGTAAAATGCACAATGCACCTACATTTCTTCAAGCCGCGCTTCGAGTTCACAGTATTTTATTAAGCCTCAGTGAGTCCTATACTGTGCTTAATGAGAAATAGGTAGTAGTAATCTCACTCATATATAGTGCTCGTGCAAAAGCATTGCCGCACTCACACAAAAATGGTAGGTGTTAAATATGGACACAGTTCGTTGCACAACATGGAAATAAGCTTATTATTTTATTATTATTAGTATTTATTATTATTCTTACAGTCCAACCTACTATGACGGTCACCTGTCTATGGCGAGCAGACAAAGACATCCCCAACATTTTCTTTTATGAGTAATGTCCCTATCATCATCAGTATCATCATTATACATGTCAGCTAAAGGTGGTGAAACACCTCCGCTATTGTACTGCAATACATAAAGGAAATACATACATACATACATAAAATACGTAAAGGAAAAATAAATACGGCAGTTGCATGCCAGCTGAGCTACCAGCAACAGATAGGCATCGTTCCGGTAAACTAACAGCCAGCTACTAGGCAAAATTATTTTATTGTTTTACCCTACGAAATGAGATCGTAGATGGAGGGGAGGCTAAAAGGGATGGGGAGGGACAAAGAAACTCACAGTAGGAACGTCACTGAGGTCGGCTCCTTGCCATGTCAGCAAGTGTATCCAGCCAAACGTGTTCATCGTCTTTTGCACCCCAACCAGGGAGCCGTGAAGCTCCAACCGAGGCTAGCTCCGAAGTGAGGGACTTCATTCCACTGGACCAAGTTATCGCTTGGCCACCTCTCCTCTTCTTCCACCCACATTCCCGGTGAGCAAACAACGCACGTCGAGGGAGTCAGTGGGCTGGCATGCGCAACACGTGGCCGAGCCATCGGAGCCTGGTGCGTGAAATAACGGTGCTGAGCGGTTCATTCCCATTTCCTGGGCCGTAAACAAGGCATCGAACACGCTCGTTACTCACGCGGTGTTCCCACCAGATGTGGTCCAAACTGCGAAGGCACCGATGGTCGGACGTAACTAGCCTCTTTATGTCCGCCGATCTTAGGGGCCAGGTTTCGCAACCGTACAGTAAGGTGTAATGTCCCTATGCATGAACCTGTCCATGGCGACCACCTCTCCAAGACCACCAGTTTTTGTCGGTCTCTTGAGTGGTCGTCGTAAACAGGTTTGAGTGTATTATTAACTACGGAATACCAGCTACTGTACGGAAGCAGCAAGATGGGATATTTAGGTGTAGCTCCATATAAAATCCCTAAAGTCTTTGCCAACATTCTCGCCTACCCAGGAAATTTTTGAATTCCGATACCGACTGCTTCCACTAGGTGCGGCGACAAATTGTTCCCCATGTGCACTATTCTCCGTTCGAGGCAGAGTTTGTAAACGACCCACTTTAAATCCACCACTACAAGATTGTGTCAGTGTCCTCGTGTGCTCCTTGGGAGGCGCATATGGAACGGCGGCCACAATTTGGAGTAATCACGAAGATGTGCTATCCGCGGCGTCATAATGAGGCCAATTCGCACATCTCATTAACTAGGCATCAGCATGGTGGCCACATCCTGGACCCGTTCAATCCATTGCACAGCGTCCCGGGTGATAAGACACTATGCGGGTGAGCAGTACTCTGATCGAATGGTTGAAACGAAGAGGTGAGTCGTAATTTGTTCGAAGCAAGTGCCGAAGCTGCGTTTGAATGCCTAAAACGAATGAAGTTCATTTTGGAGAAGCCCATTCGTGTTGACCATGGACTTTAGGTAGCAACGCAAGCATACATCCAGATCTCTCACGAAGGAGGTGAGATGCAACAGATGATATGCCACAGTGTAATTTCGACCGTGTCCACTCTTACCCAGACTCAAGAATGGCGACTTGGAGCTTGACTTCTGCAGACAACATAGGGTGGTGGTCAAGGTCACGTTGAAGAAGGTCACAGTCATCGGGCACGCTGAGTACTCTCCACATGTTTAACTCGTCTGCAAATGAAGCATAAGACGAACGGAGAAGTTGATATACTTCGTTTTTTATGGGTCAAGAACAAACTAGGCCCCTGTACCGTGCCTTGCGGACGCTACTAGTCGGTCAGAGGATTGACAACCTGAAACCCAACCAATCCCCCCTTTTCCGACCAACAAAGAAATTCGGGATCAATCGGTGCAGCGAGCCCCCAACACCGCACCCGTGGAGGTGAACCTCATGGTTCTGTTATGGACTCCTTTTTGTTGGACACACAAATGAACGTTTGGCTAGGGTCGTTCCGACGCGTCAACTAGACGATTACGCGATTCCGATCGATCACTAGACCGTGCGTGCGCGGGACCTACCTGTCGTGTAGACGATGCCAGAATTCTGCCAATCGAATGAGGTCGCTCTCATGAGCGCATCCGCACCCGGACCAGATCGAGGGGCAGAAGAAAGAGAGACCTATCGCACTAGCGATCTTAGTGACTCAATAGAAAGGCGACACAGTTCGAGACCGTTTTAGTTACAGAACGAATGACTCACTGCGCAGGACCGGAGTTTCTGCGGCACGACTGTTCACGGAATCTTACCGTATGGTCACATTGCAAATACTACGTGACATAGCCTATTGATTGCGAGTACGGTTATTAGTGTCTGTGCTGCGGGTGCGTGAATTTTCGAAATTAATTAATGTTCCTGCAACTGGTTCACATTGTCAAATAACCTACTGAAGTCAGTGTAAGTGACGTCGATCGACTTCCGCTGGCTCAGCGCTCGCAATTACCCTTGCCTCGTGACGAGTAGGTTGATGATGCACGGGCGACTTCTCACGAAACCATGTTGTGCGGGTGTCAAGAGGCTTTTCGACTCGTGCATCTGCAGGAGACCCAGTTTAACGATCTTCTCAATTATCTTATCTAAGATAGCGATAAGACAGATTGTCCGGCGGTTGTCCACTTTGTTTGGGTCACCACCTTTCGGTATTGGCATTACTACCGTATTTCCGGTCATCCGGTGGGTAGAGACCAATTAAAGGATCAGTCACGGAAGGCGAGATAATGGCTGATAATGACTTGCTGTGTGGAATCTGTGTGGAATATGTCAGACCCGACAGGCTTGGTTTCGTCGCGACTGGTCAGCAGCTTGCGTACATATTCAAAGCTGCAATTCAGGCTGTCTAGTTCAGTACGTTCAGTACCCCCGAACTCGGTGCGAATACCTGAGCGTTTGCAAATACGGAAGAGTAGTGAGCCGTCAATGCGGACGTACGATCAGTGCTCGGGTTACGAATTGTCCGCCCGAGCTATTCAACACATTGCCTACGGGACTCAGGCATTGTCTCTCGTAGACAAGGGTCCACTTAGATGACGGTTTTGCTGCCGTTCAGAGATACCCTTCCAACTGCCGAGGAATCTGTTTTCACGCTGTTACAGAAATTTCGCTGTCTTTTACGCCTGTTACTTTTCGGTAGGGCAAGACAACACGAATTTACCGCATGGTCCACGTCGCAGTCTAGCCAGTTTGCTATACTCCACGTCGAAGCAATGTGGCTTGACTGGTCCAATTTTCCGAAAATTGTGGAGTACCTATCGGGGGCACAACGGCTTTATTCCCTCTTTTAGAATGGATCAGCAGGCAGTAACATAGGAAATTTTGGTGACGACCAGTCTACCTGGCTAGCGGCCCGAGTGAGGAAAAGTACAGTTCGCCTTCCTGTGGTAGAAGGATGACACCAGCGGAGGTGCATACGCCAGCGACAAATCAACGGTTATATGAGCATGGATTGGTCCCTCGCAGTCAAAGGCTGTGTAGATTATTCAAAGGTAGTAATTAGCAGTATTAGGTCTCAACACGATGAAGTCGAAAGCGCGACTATGCGCGTCGGCTGGTTGTCGTTCTGTGTGGTCACAGTTCCAAATATATCCACCACGAACTTCTCAATTTCACAATGTATGGAAAAACGTTCGGCATCAGGTCATTGTAGTTTAGTTAAGGTGAAATCGCTGATGAGCTGAAATTGCATGCGACTCATGTGATTGCGAACATTCGGCAACCAGTTAACACTTTGAGTCGTGAATTAATTTACCTAACGCTCGATATGAACCACAAAAGTTTAGTTCACACACCGGAAAGCAAAGTGGGGAAATTCTGGCCCTTACTTAATTGCACCAATCCTAGTGAGTACCGACAGGAAAGATGCTTGCTCTGAAGTAGTATTACAATTTGAACAGTGATACTTAAAGTACCTCCAGGACGCAAAGGGTTAAAGCATCGGCTCAGTGGACTGTTATAGACCACACCCACGATCAGCTCGCTGCATCTGAGGTGAATCGAACGCCATAATTGCCTATATAAATCATCGGCGCCCCGGTGGGTTCTCAGGAGTCTACTGCACACCGAAGATAGGCCGGCAACATAAGGTGATATGCTATCCGCAATTCCCGTCTCTGGAGCCCCAATAACTGAATTGTGTCAACTTTTATAGCACGGAAAATAAATGCCGGAGGTGGACCACATTCACGGTGGTCGACAGAGGGTAGCCCACACCGGCCGGTCATAATATTCTTGAAAAAAGGGATGACAACTAATTAAGAAGAGAAGAGAAAGAATGACATCAACAGTGCGCCGGGGCACCACACCGACGATTGGATACCACGTGATCACCAACAGTCGAGCGCTAGTGATAATGTGAGGTCCCTGTCATCTATGAAGTTTCAAGCTGCTGACTCTTTCGGTTACAGGGCAGATGTTGCATCCCTTCGGCCACCAGCCAACATAAGAAAGTAGTCTTTTTGATTACCATATGTAGCGCACCCCTCGGCGGATCTTCCAGAGAAGCCGCATGAAACTACCTTGCCGGTAATCAGCTCCAGCTGAGCACTCAGATAATCAACCGAGCGCATTCAACTGGTTCGACCAGTTAAAGTCTTCCCAAACGTCTGCCAGTATCACAATGATGTGAAACTGCTGAAATGCATGTACTCGGCTTTTCTGAAGACGCAACACTTATCCAATCTGTTCCCTCTACGGCTGACAAGAACATTCGATTAAAGAAGGCACTTCTGGTTTGCCACTAAGCAGGTTACAGGTGTCTAAGCAGAATCGAGAAGGCGCTGGATTCCCGATTAAAGGAACAGATGACCAAGTGAACACAGCGCTATGCCATGCAGAAATCGCGCCCTGCTCAAGCGCCGTGCTTACTTAGGCCGTCGGTCGATTACATCGGTAGGCAATTATTGACCTCTGGTCCATTTGTAAAGGTCAATCAGTATTCATATGCCTGCTGCATCATGCCAACCTCGGACCCTTCCCTTTCCCCGAAGCTGGTACGATCAACTGGGTTAAATCAGCCGGTTGTTCGCCAAGGTAAATACATGTCAGCCTTGCGGAGCCACAGACTTAAATGTGGGGCCTCCCCTTAATTCGTTTGAATGCATAGCTGATTGCACCCATTACCACATGAATGGGATGGCGAGTCACTGTTGACTGCACTGAGGAAACGTCGTGATATGTATTTATCTGCCGGAATTCGGTGTCATTGCGATTTATACGTGGAGAAATTAATGTTTGCGAAAATATGTTTTCGATAATTCTTCGTCAGGCTAGTACAAGTAGATACCAATTACATCGGTTAGACAGACTACTGGGGTTGTTAAAACAGGGTAAACTCAGTTTACAAGTGGTCAGCTATCACCAATAATTCTTGGTCTCATGAAGGCTTATCGAAAACATAGATTCGCTGACATGGAGAAGTGCCAAATTGTAAGACAAATCATAAACGACACTGGTCCGGATATAACAATATAGCAATTCATAATGGGTATATAGTGCATACAAAGCCACAGCTTTTTGCGTATCTGCGTAGTTTTATTTCGAATTTTAAGATATGCTGCTAGCAGGTCACCCAGAAACACGAGTACATGTGTAACACTCAAAATAAGTACACAAACTAGCCAACAACATAAATCTCCAAATCCCACCACGCAGTCGCCGACCCCTCAGCTGACGACACATGACCTGCGCGTTGCTTTTGCTGACAGGTGTGCCGAATCTGCACTGACCAATGAACTGTCAGTCCCGGTCGCAATGGATGGAAGTTGGTAGGGCCTTAGATACGCGATTCCGCCAGTTCGACTAGTGGTTCCGATGGACTGCTGGCTGTAGCTGCGTTCCACAGTCGTCGGAGCAATGCGGAGCTCCAAGTTCCCGTAATTCTGCATCGATGTGGACCATCCACGGAACAATTTCGCTCCAATCACATGCATCCCGGCATTATTCCGTAACTCGTCCACTGTATGTGCTGTATATGACTAGCGCAACAAAAGCCACCAATGGTGTTTCGCCGTATGCGTGGGCGTCCCGCTGTAAGTTACAGTCGCTGTGACAGCTTACCCTTGGAATGAATGTCGCCGCCCACAGTCAGTGGAGAAAACAGATGTCACCCGGACAAGTTGTGAATTCGCTCGCAAAACATTCGTGTGATACCAGCTGCAAAGATTTTGAGTAGGATTTAAACGGTATTTCCCATGGCCGTTTGCGTGATCATCTATTACATGAGGTGATCAGTTGCGGCTTACACCACCCTACGTAGACACTAGGAATCCACGTAAGCGCATGAGAATTCGTTTACGAGAATAAGCAAAAGACTTCTACCATATTCTCGTTTTTCATGCGTAAACCAAACGGTATGCAAACTTTTGCATATTATTGATAAACTGGTCTACTGATACCGACCATACTGGGGCTGATTAGATATTTTTACCACACCAAGGGTAAGACCACTAATCCTATAATAGGATCGGATCATCTTCAGTGACGATGACGGCATGAACCGTATCTACGACAATTTAATGTTTCGAAATGGAGGTTTCCACTGGTGAGCCCAACAAATTGCTCAAATTGTTTCATTTTTCTCATCATATGAACTGTCTGCCGATGGGGCGTCAATTTCCATGTGCAACCTTACAAGCATATATCTCATAATGGAGAATTTTACGGCGACAAAAGCGGCTTCACTATGAGGCAAAGGCAGACCAAGGGCGGGAGTCGAGCTGTCTGAATAGCATTTAATCATCTGGCTCGAATTTACAGTGAGGAATGTACACCGAGTTGTATGGCCCTCTAATTATCAGTACCACGGAAGGATAATCCAACACAAACACAGTGGCCTAGTTACCATGGGGATAGCCGTCAATCACCATGCACCGAGTTCTATTCCTAACGCAGGCTATCTCTACTTCCTGAGTCCAAACAAGCACGAAGCCGTCAGTCGTGCAGTGCAGCGATGTCATGAGGCAACACCGAAATCCTCCACAAATGAGCTGCTTACCTCTGAGCTGGTGCACAACGGTCAGCAAATCCAACATACTGCAGTGTGTTAAGCGTATCTCGGTCAGCCCAGTGTGAGCGAGTGACACCCTGCAGGGAGGTATAAAAACGTGTGGCAGGCAGTAGAGTTGCTGGCAGCAGGTTATGTCCAAATAGGTGAGATGTTCCAAGGTCGGAACTGCGAGTTCTATGTCTTCCGTGATCTGTAATGGGAATCAGTGTTCGTTTCAAGGCGGACAATGATAAAACGACACTTACATGAGCAGTCCTCAAGTGCAAGCGCATGAGCAGAGGAAAGAGAGAGACAATCGCGCTCAAGCCAGAGTTCGTCAGAGAGGATCCGAGGCCAGATGCATTCAACTCCCGCAAAGGTAAGCAGCTGCAACCGATCAGATTTAAGTGTTGCTTAGCCGCAATCCATCCAGCGTCCGTTACTCGCGTGGAAGGTATGCGAAGACAGTGCAAGTTTGGAAGAGCTACGGACAACAATAGAGAGGTAACGAATAAGTAACATCAAATAATGCACAGAAATGCGGTGAGACAAGCAGTTGCATAATTACCGTGCAGAATAACCACATGAAGCCCTTTATCCTAAATAAAGGACGGGATGCTGTCAGGCTAACTCTACCGTACTCGGGTGGGTAGTATGCTACTCCGTGCTGCGGAGAATGCACAAACGGCGCAACATTTGAACGTGGCGATATTGTAAACTCAATATAGGCAGTTCAAGTAAGGACTCACAAAGGATGCCGAAAATATTTTCATCACAAACGGCTCTAAGTCCGTCCAAAGAGAGAAAACGGAGGTATTGCAGACCTGTGTAAGAAAATAATAGAAACAAAGAAGCTAGGACGGGATTTAG
>CALYDF020001283.1:0-37017 GCA_944474145.2 Dicrocoelium dendriticum
TCAAGGTAGCAGAAGCGGGAGGTTGATCCCAATACGTCATTACGTATTCTTATTTGCCGCAGTATTGCAGATTGCACTGCCGGCGACGGCTGTAAGGGTCAGGCAGTTTCGCTACTGTTGATGGTGAACCCCAATTTGGCCGCTGTCAAAGCTAGAAAACTGGTTAAGTGCTGCAAATCATCTGTGCTGTGTGCAAACAACGCACAGTCGTCAACGAATAGCGCCATAAGGATAGTTGTCCCACAAACTTGGGTTCTCGCACCGAAACGACGGATGTTCGACAACCCACCATCAATAAGGTGCTCCACACGAACACTGTAAGCACAAGCCGCAACAAAAGCACAAGGCATCATTGTGTGGAGAAAAATAATAAACAAGGCAGGAGTCAAGAGCCAACCTTGCTTCATACCAGAGATAACTACCGTCATCCGAGGTCTGTCCACTCAGCTGCAAGTTCCCCCGCATACCATTGTGCAAACATGCAATAAAACTTACAAACTTACTCGGACAATCAATCTTACCCAACACCAGCCACAATGCCTCGCCGTTCACCGTATCGAATGCTTTGGTGAAATTAACAAATAGCGCGTTCAACGGCTGGTGTCATTTTCTACACTTATGCTGCAACCGACTAGCTGCAAACACCCTAACTATGGTGCTGCGACCCAAACGGAATCCACATTGCTCTTCCACCACGTTAGGTTCCACAACCTGACTGACGAGGCGATTGAGCAGGATTCGGGCAATCACCTCGCCCACACAACTCAACAAGTTGATGTCACGATAATTAGTGGCACATTGCTTGCTCCCTTTGCCCTTGTAGAGTGGTAGCACAAAGGCACCCTTCAGCTAAGGAGACACTTCCTCTTCAAACCACACGCGTTGCGCAAAGTGGTGTAGCGCAGTCACCAACGCGGGTCCGCCGTGTCTCAATATGTCAGGCAAGATCCCGTTGGCACCAGCACACTTGCCGTTTCGCAGCTGAGTAAATACTCTCCACATCTCATCCAGTGTCGACGTGTCCGACAGACTCATTTTCACCTAGTACTGCTTGAGGCCGTTCAAAGTAGGCCAGTCAGTCTCTGAACGGTTGTTCAAGAGACAGTTAGTTATTTTACCAGATCTGCAGTCGGTGTGCTGGCAGCGCCCGAACTACTATCGATTAGCGTCCTCAGCGGCTGCAGCCTCCTACAACCGCCTTCAAGATGTTGAAGAGTTCCTTTTGTTGGAGTTGTTTGGCGTAGCAATACATCTGCTTCGCCTTCTCCGTTCACTATGCATTGCTAATGCGGCGGAGCTATCGAGTCAGTCGCCGTCGAACTTTGCGAAACTGACTCTTATTCCCCAAGTCACTGATGTCTGCCACATGTGCAGCAAATGCTGCATTCTTCGCCGACACCAATGCGTCAATCATCACATTGTTCACATCAAACCAAGCAACCTGCTTCCAGTTTGCGGGCTCGATGGTCTCCGCAACAGCAGCTGTCACGCGGTCGCGAATGTAGTGCCGCAGGTCGCCCACTGTGGCTATGTATTCCACATCACTCGATTGTGCAAGGATCGCATTCTCCAGCATAATACGTTTCTCCGCAGTACCTACAGAGGGAATGTTAAATATACGCCGATCCACAACAAGAGTGCAAAATATAGATTTAAGAAATTATGTGTACAGTTTGTTCCGCACCAACTTGTGATCAGTGCCACACTCAGCTGCAAGCATAAACGTGTCATGCGGACTTCACGCACTTCACGCTGACGTACGATGACATAGTGAAGCAAGTGAACGTGACCACTAAGTTGCTATATAACTCACACTAAGTGCAACCCGAGTGTTTGTGATCAGCAGGCCTTGAGTGGCAGGCAATGAAAGCACCCTGACACCGTTCGCATTCTCTGAACCAATGTCACACGGACCGGTGACATCTGTCACCAGTCCGCATGACATATGTGCCCCCTGCTGCGGCTGATGTTGCATTATTGATGCTCCTTCACTGCAGTTGGGCTAAACCAACTTACACTTAAACTAGGTATTTTTAAACCGGATAAATTGCATTCCATTTTATTTGATGTGTTCTGCCTACCTGATTAATCTTCTATTAACTGGCCACTTTGCTTACGCTAATTGTGCTTATCTTCGGTAACTGCTACGTTTGTAGCATTTTTAACTAATTTGTGGACATTTTTTTCTTATCGCGGATTCGTTGCTAACCAACTTACTTTATATGGTAAGTTAGCAAAGAATTATGCCACCGTAGCTGTATGCATAATTTGGTTTATTCTATTTCATCTTGTCAAGTGATTGGATGTTGTTTGATATCCCCAGTGTGACAGCGCTTGATGTGCATGTTGACAAGGTGCCTACCTGTCTGTAACCCACTACCTCGTCCATACTGGCTACAGGAGACAGTTGGTCGTTGCTGATGGGAACGGGGTGCACGGTCCTTGAGGCCGTGCTAGGCTCGAAGAGCGGTTCCATGCGCTCAGTATGGAGTGGACTGCCGTCCAGCCACCGCCTTGTGTGCGCTTGATTCACCAAATACAGCGTGCTTGTGTTTGTCTGTGAAGTGGTGTGGGCCGGCTCCGCTGATGAAACGTGGCTCCCATTCGTATGCCTCCCGGTCTTATTCCTTCGGTTTTAAACTGGCTATGGGGTGTGTGGTTGGAGCTGTGGGTAGTGCAGCGCGAGCCATCCATGGTCCCTCTGTAGGCGCAGGCGTCCTGTGGCTGGCACAGTGACAGGCAAATCCGACACCAGTTGCCGTCAGCCATTATATATAAATATATAAATATATAAATATATATATATATGGAACAATGTTATTGTGCGGAGAAAGAAATCCAAGGCTTAACATTTCCCGTGCTAGGGTTTGTGGGGATAAGGTTAGTTCAATGAAGTTACACAATGTGAAAAACACATCTGTTGACTCACCATATTATCCCCGTTAATACAAAGGTATATCTGTCTACCCAATTTCGTTGGGTTGTTGAGCACAATGTTTGTCTGCGTGTTGTTTTTACTCAGTGAAGGAAATCCGACTATTTAATGTAAATGGTGTAAAACGTCGCTGAGTCGTTTTTAAAAAAATGAGTAGCGTGGGCGCTGAAATGGCAAAAGTCGAAATAACGTCCCTCGGTTGATAAACTCGAAGGGAAAAATAATTCAGGCGGCATTCCAGCCGACTGTATTTGGTGGCAAGTTTCAATTCACGACTCCACTATTCTGTGTTGCAGCTAGGCTTCAGGTGGCAGCAAGCGTGACCAGGGTTTTTCAATATCTGGAAAACCAGGATTAGCTCATGCCGTAGACGGCGATATCTTCCCCTGTACATCCTCAGGGATTTCAGTCGCCCATGGTATTGCAAGTTGGACAAATCCTTCATATTTTTCGTTGCTCGTCGCTGTGAGTTCTCCAGTGCAACCAGGTCGCGTTTTAATCAGGGTTGCTAAGTCTGGATTGCGTACTCAACATACGGCCTCACATATGCATGGAGTATTTGGGGGAAGATGTAGGAATCGAACCTCCTGAACGCCCTACGTAACAGATTAACATGTTGGTTCGCGGTTTTGGGGACGCCTTCAAGGACTGCGCCAAACAACTGCGGTCGTCTTAGATTACCACCCAATATTTTGCTCTTGTGAGGTAGTGTTTAGCGTATTGTCTCCAAGCTGATATGCGTACGTGGGCTTGTGTCGGACATACATCAGTTTTCACTTGTCCCTGTTAAACGGAAGTAGAGTTAACTTTGACCATCCAAAAGCGTAGTATGTCTCGTTGCAAGATATCGGGATCTTCCTGACAGTCAATTGTCTTCCATATCTTGATGCCATCGGCAAAAGTAGCAAATTTGACATGATGACACTCGCAAGGTCGTTAATGAAGGACAAGAATAACCGCGGCCCCAACACCGAGCCTTGTGGAGCACCGCAGTCCACACCAATTGGATCAGAAAAGGAACGTAAAAAATCGAACCCGAAAGCGCAGTTGAAAGAGGAAGTTTCTAATTCCTCCAAAGACAGGGTTTCCGACTCCGGATGCTTGCAGCTTTCGGAGAAGGATGCGGAGATCTATGCGGCTAAATGCATTGGAAACATCTAGGTAGATTACGTAAGTACTGGTCCCACTCTCAGCTATCTCGGTCCAGTTGCCACGGGCAAGCAGTCGGTTGGTGGGAAATGTCTGATGCTGACGGAATCCGTATTGCTCCGCTGCTAAGATGTTAGACCTATCTAAGTAGCCCGTTACAGCCTAAGCTATTATGGATTCCAACAACTGAGAGAGTACCGGGAGGAGAGTCACTGAGCGATAGTTGGCGGGGCTCTGAATGGCTGCCACTTTTGAAAGTCTGGGTAATTGTCTTGCTTCCAAATGTTTCAGACCTGCTGTTTGTCCAGGCAACTTTAAAAAACTTCGTTAGTGGTTCAGCTATCCTCGTAGCTACCACCTGCAACGCTTTCGGGCGAATATTGTCAACTCCGGAGGAACTATGGGTGCGTAACGACACCAGCTGCCTCAAAATGATGGCTAAACTAAACGTGACGTGTGTAAATACTGGCACTTAGGAGAATATAACAGGTATGTTACAAATCCTAGTAGCACGTCGGAAAATCGGGAGAGCTTGTAGCCGTAGAACATTGGCTGCATCCTCGGCGGTTTCAACACATCCACCTGTTGGTATTAGTGGAGGAGCACCACGTGTCACATTCCGGAGGCTGTTCACATGTCTGTACAGAAGCTTTTTGTTAGCACAAAAAGTTTCCTCAAGATGCTGCTGGTGTACAAATTTGTTGTCACCCATAAGGGTGGTACAGTGATTGCGATACACAACCTAGTTACTGCAGCTGTCAGCGCTAGGGTTCGCTCTACACACATGCCACGAAGTGTCGCTTACGGTCATGTGTTCTCGGGTCCTATTCGGAATGAATGATCTTGCCCTTGCAGAACGGAGGGGCTTGTTGACCGATGCAGATTTAATCAGCTCACTGAACTTGTCAGTAAAATCCAACAAAGCACTATCAATGGAACAGTCGTCCGGAAACTCCCAGCTGTCATCTTCCACAAGTTCTGCCAGTATGTTGTATTGAGTGATTGTTCGGAACAAGTTAGTAAGTTGTTGTGGATACTCCGATTAACACACGCACTCGTAAATTATGGTTACGTGATCGCTCCGCCCCAGAGGGCTCACCAGCCTTGGTTTCTCAACCATGAGCTCTTCGTTCGTGAGCAGTAAATCAAGCACAGATGGTTTATTTCCGGCTCTGAATCAGATGGGTGAACTGACATGGCTGAAGAACGGAATGCGTGCAATATATTCTTGTAGATCAGCCCTAAACCGCACGTTGGGGGATGCCGGAACTTCCACATCATGAAGATTAAAGTCCGCTGAAATAAGAACATGACTGTATCGTCATCGTAGGTCGCTTCCCAAATATAATGCCAGGAGGGGGTCCATCTCTGGGGTGGATATTGGGGGAGGATAAACAACAACCAAAAGGTAAGTGTCGTTGCGTCTCAGCCGCCGACTGCAAAAGAGTTAGTTTATGGTCAACATTCCCGGATCGGTCACCGGTTCGCACTGCATGTCGTTACGGTTGCATAAAATTGTCTCTCCGTCTTTGCCAGGTCCCTCGTTTCAGAGAAGGGACATATCATTTACCGCGACTTCGGCATTGGTAATTTCTGAGTGCAACTAGGTTTCTGTAAGGAGTATGAGGTCCCATCCATGTGACGCTTGAAGTAGCCGCAGTTCGGCAAGTTTTTTCAGGATACCTTGTGCATTGGTGTACGTGAAGGAACGTTGCTCTGTTTTTAGCAATGAATCGTGGAATGTGTGCTTTGGATAAAACGATGTGCCGATCGGTTAAAGGTCGGCAACTAACCGTTTTTTGGGTGGGGGGATGACGAACTCATCTGTGTCTGATTCATGGATTCTACCATTACCTGTTTACTTTCTCTATGTATATAATGTATGGGGTGTGCTTGTCAGTTTCACTGGTTAGTTGATTGAAGTTATCCGAACTCTTGTCGCTAAGTGGTCTGACTAAGTTGCTGCTCTCGTGTGTTTGCTTAGCAGATGCTGCTTTGATCCGGAGCTCGGAAGGAAGGCTGCTACGGCGCACATACCAGCACTCCAGCAACATTGCTGACATTTGTCTAGATTGTGGGACCATTTCACAATCCGCAGACCATATCCTTTGTAGTTTAGGGATCGGCGCGGCCTGGAAATTGATTACACTATGACGTTTTACAGGGAGAGAGACTCACGAATGTACCGCCATTGTTCCTGGTCGTGAGTGGCCGCTTCGCGTTCATCAGGACTTCCAACCTCGAGAACACCGTGTTCAAGGATGATCTTGGCTACGAATTCCTGCCGCTTTTCGTCCAAGTAGTGCTTCGCCTGTCTGCGTTGGCTTCACAGAATATCCGGGAATAGGCGGATGGGACTTAACTCATTCCAGAGGTGAGCTGTTGATAACAGGACAGCTTTTGCTTCATTGGCAGAAGTCAGCACAACTCGGAGAAATCTTGGTTCACCGTAGTGCTGCGAGTTTGGGTGACGGGTAATACGTGTCCAATTTACGGGTTTAGTTACAACACCTATAGTGTCACACATGGAGTTCCACCGGTTCACGTCATCGAGTTGTTTCCTTGTAAGGAATTTGACGTCGATTCTGGAACGCTGGTTCAGTTTACCGCTGCTATAGAACGTGCAACTGTGGTTGAGGTCAAGCGACCAGCTGGTCTATATACAGTCGATGGAAGCTGTTTGGATACAGCTTCGTCTTCTTCATTTACTATGGGTCTAGTGGGAGTGGCTGAAGATCTAGGTTTTCGGTCGCCATTAACAACAACCAAGTCTCAACCACCACTGGTGTCAAAGCCCTGCTGAATTTTAGGAACTGTTTGCAGGGTGGACGAGGATTTGACCGTGCACATTGCAATCGGATTAGCGGTCATTCTTTCAAGCATATTTGAGAAACTTGTGGTATTGGCGTTTAACGCCACAAATGATGTATATTTTAGCGCGCAGCCTAACCTTCTTCCTCAGTTTTAATGCGGTGCTTGATGGGAATGACCGGGAGTTACTCTCTATCATGCTTTCTACATATTAATCGCTTTCGGTGCTCCTCATTTGTTCAAACTTTGCCGCTAGTCTTTCGTACTTCTGCGATAGTTGATGTACAATCTTTACCAGTAGGATGACTATACACCCTGAACAGAACCACAGTGAATCCGGTTTACTATTGTGCAGCCTCAACTGGTTCACTGTGCGCTTGGAACATTTGCGATGGAACTTTCCTTGGCAACTCCTACACCGGATTCCCATCCGTATATTTTTATGACATAAAGAAAGGTCACAAACTACTGTCGATATGGATGCGGTGACATGGGTTTTGATTGGTCGCCACAATCCATTGCTTTGCTAGATGGTATTCCTAGAGAGGCCCCAGCGCTTATGGTTTCCTGCTGGTCACGTGTGCGCTGAAGTGTCTGCATGTTCAAGGTCGTCACATTTTGGGCGTCTGGTCCAGCAGGGGCAGGTTTAAGCGGCTAGATCGTTCACGCGGCAAACAGAGTGATTGAGCGATACAGACACAAAGTGTAGGATAGCTGCTTTGATGCTCGGTCCACAGCTGTAGCTGCTGTTTCGTCAGATGAAGCGTTTAGTTGGCTTTCGTTTGAGACCAAAAATATATCTGTGTGGTTTGTGATTCGGAAAATTCCTCGATTGTGTTTTTGCGGGAATGGCGCGAAAAGCGCAATGTAGAGATAAAAGGCGATCTACGTAAGCTAGGTTCGAAAGATGGAGTGCACTATCCCTTTTTACAGGCAACTTCCCACATGGTGCTAATAAGTTAGCGTGCTACAGAAATAAACGTTCACTCGGGCATAAATTCATTCTCTCCCTGAGGCGTTACGATCACGCCTTATCAGTGACACTCTCATTGGTCATGGGACTGTAACCAATGAGACTCCCTGGATGGATGAACAGGGCTAGATGTACGTGTCTATGGGAGACAGGTATGCTCCCGACTAGGTTGACATAGTGCTGTTAACGGAACGCAGACAGGGATGAGTGTCAGTAGTAGGGGTCACCAACAATATTTTTGACTGTAGCTGGTCAACTTAGCATGAGGTGTTTACACGTTCTCCGTCACCGCCACTTTAACAGATCTTTTGTCGGAAAGGGTTACCACTGTTGGGTGGCGCCTAGAATACTACACCATTTCCCGGTCAAGTTGTCCTCTTGGGCAAAGAAATAATCTGAGGGGCATTCAACATGAGTCTACTCAATTAATTTGTTCCGTGCGTAGGAGCTAAAAGTCCCACTTGCACCCCTATGACTTAGTGCGTCTGAGGTCCAATTGGCTGAAGGCGACGGGCTATACACGCACACCTACACACCTGCACAAGTGACTGGCGTACGCACGGAACAAAGTAATTGAGTAGACTCAGGTTGAATCCACCCCCCCCCCCAGATTATTTCTGTTGCCCAAGAGGACAACTTGGCCGGATAATGGTATAGTCGGTAAACAATGACACGTAAGAGCCGCGTCAAATACGGGACAGTGTAGACGTTGCAGGCAACGGAACCTAACGTGTATTGTGCAAACTACAAAAATAGGAAGCGAATCAACTAGACAAAAAACGATGCAGCCAGGTATTCACCAAAACACTTTGTGTCAAAAGGAGTGCCGTTAATAAAAAAGTGTACGTTTGGAAGGTTAAAACAACGGCAAAATCCAATGTTGCAAAATACCGAAAGGATGTGTTTCCCGGTACGATACAAGAGCCTCACCTTAGGAGGCTGAAGGATGGAAGCCTTCGATATAGCTGTTAGGGAAAACGGAAGGTGAGGATGGGTGCGAATAGTTGAATAAGGGGTCCAGGCTATCTTTATTAATTATAAATGATGATCGTGTGGACCACAGTGCATCCTCGGTGGGCCGTCGGCGTGGGCTGGTCGGACGGCAAAAAAGCTGGCTAGTTCGGGAAAAAAGCGGATAGAACATCGCCTTCACTGCAGACCAAACGGTTCGCTTGTGAGGTATCACTCCTCCACTGCACTCCAGCCCCCTGTCTTCGTCCCACAAGAAATCCAGGCGTCCTCCTTCCACGAAGAAAGCTGGGCGTTTACATCACAAGAAGAAATGTGGCCTACTCGTCGGCAACTCCTAGCCAGGCGTTTGGGGACTAACCCGTTCGTGGCTGTGTGCAACCGAGGGCGACTGACTGTTCCTTGGGTCAGGAAGGGGGCCTTCGGTTGGCTGGCGAGTCACTCCGGGGTTGTGTTGAGCCGTGTCGAGGTCGTGAGTGCATTGACCACATCTTCACCTTGCGTCAGTTGTTGGAGCACCGTCACACATAGTGGCGGCCCACCGTAGTTGTGTTCCTCGACATCAAAGGTGCTTTCGATTCGGTTGATTGATGTGCACTTTGAAATTGTCTACTCAGGAAAGGTGTACCTGAGAAATATGTGAATATTATCCGAGCATTATATGCGCGTAGCTCGGGCAGAGTGAAGGCTTACGGCAAGTTGTCGCCGCCCTTCAATATCTCCAGCGGTGTGAGACAAGGATACCCGCTGTCACCTTTCCTCTGCAACTTCGCTGTTGACGAAGTCATGGAAATTGCGTTCACAGGACACGATTTAGAATGTGTGGATCTGCTCCCAGGAGAACGACTTCTTGACTTAGAGTATGCTGATGATATTGCAGTAATCTGTGACAGCTCAAAATATGTCAAGCGGCACTGGACAAATTAGCACTAGCTGTCCGTCACTTCGGGCTTTGCTTTGCACCATCGAGGTGCAAAGCGTTCCTCCAAGATTGGTCTGGACCGCCTCCTACGCTGACCGTCAGTGGGGATCAGCTTGAAGTCGTTCAAAAATTCAACTACCTGGGAAGTTGTATCAGCGCCCGTGGGATTGAGGATGAGGTCACGAATCGTATAGCAAAAGCTCGGGGCGCTTTTGCTAACCTTCGCCACCTATGGCGCCGGCGCGACATCACTCTTACCCTGAAGGGTAGAGTGTACAATGCAGCGGTACGTTCGAACCTACTGTACGGTTGTGAAACCCGGCTGCTTAAAGCAGCGGACCTGAAGAGGCTAGTTACGTTCGACCACCGGTGCCTTCGCTCACATCTGGTGGGAATACCGCGTGAGCAACGAGCGTGTTTGACGCATTGTTTACGGCGCAGGAAAAGGAACTGAACCGCCCAGCACCGTTATTTCACACAATAGGCTCCGATGGCTCGGCCACATGTTACGAATGCCAGCCCACCGACTCCCGTGACGTGCGTTGTTTGCGCGCCTGGGGTGTGGATGGAAGAAGAGGAGGGGTGGCCAAGCCATGACTTGGTCGAGAGGAATGAAGGCCCTCGCTTCTGAGCTGGCTTCGGTTGGAGCGTCTCGGCTCCTTGGTTGGGGTCCGAAAGACGATGAACACGTTTGGTTGGACACACTTGCTGATATGGCAAGGAGCCGACCTCATTGGCGTTCGTGCTGTGAGTTTCTTTGTCCCACCCCATCCCTCTTAGCCTCCCCCTCCAACCACGATCTCATTATTTAGCCTTATATAATTTTACATAGTATATTTTTTGCACAGTAGCCTGCTGGTAGCTTACCGGAACGGTGCGCATCCGTTACTGGTAGCGCAGCCGGCTTGCACCAGGAGCATATTTTTTCTCCTTTTTCCTGTGTATTGCGGCACGTTAGCTGAGGTGTTCCCCACCTGTAGCTAACGTGTATAATAATAATACTAATAATGATAATAATGCGTTGAGCCGTTTGGCGAGTCACTCGAGGGTTGCCTTGGCAGTTCCGGCGGTTGACTTTCTGGAAGGTAGAACTCAGAGGAGGTGAGCAATGGTCGGGAAAAGTGGCTTGACACCGGAGAGGAAACATGGCATGCATAATAAAACCAAATGCGCTTTTCACCTTTTAAAATGTTTTTGAGCTTTTTTCTATTATGCATAACGTTTATGAACAAGACGAATGATTGCCACTAAAGCTGAAAAAGCTGTGTTAATGGAAATAGCAATGGTTTGCAAAAGCTGTAAAACGGACCGCACGTTTGACCTGTCTACCGTGTCGGTCGGTTGCCTGGGGTTGAAGCGGGGTAGGTTAAGGGTCACGGGGAACGGAGGGTTTCGGGATATCCAGTGCTTAGGAAGTAACCGCAGGTGCGGGCGCTTGTGTGGTAGCATCAGGATGGATTGCAAATGCTTCGTTAAAGAAAGCCCCTTTGAGGCGGTTGATGGACACCGTTATCCGGTGAACATGCTGGTCTACGATGAAATGTTTCGAAGTCCGTTGAGGGCTTTGAAAGCGCCAGTGTAGGGAGGCTGGAGAGGGCGCCGCACTGCGTCGGTACGAAGGGAGACGTGAGTGCAGGTAGAGAGTCCGCTGTGCATTTGCACATTGCTAGTCTGCTCACGGGGCTGAGTCGGGCCTAGTGAACGCATGTTGAGCTAGGGAGGACGCAAAGTTAGGCGGAGGCATACCCGACGATGCGGGAGAAGAAACGAATTCACCTGATAACTTTAGCTGTGTGCCGTAAACCAGCTCTGCTGGTGTATATTACAAGTCAGCTTCGATGATGTTGCGAATGTCTAAGCGTACGAGCGAAACGTTTTCGCTCCAGCTATGGTCGGAGGAGGCGCAGAGCGAGGCTTTAAGCAGTCTATGGAAGCGCTCAACTAACCGATTGGCTACTGGGTGATACGCTGTGGTATGAATGCGGCAACAGCTTGAAGAGTAGCCGAACTTATCGAATGGTGTAGATTCGAAGAGCGTTCCTCGGTCAGTTGTAACGGTGGATTTGCGTCCGTAGTGCGAGACCCACCGGTTCAAGAAGGCCTGGATAATAGTCGCAGTTGTGCTATCTGTTACGGGAATGCCTTCTGGCCATCTGGTGAAGCGGTCGACACATGTAAGAATGTATACGAATCCGCGTGAAGGAGCCAATGGACCAACCAGGTCTAAGTGTACATGCGAGAACCGAGAGTCCGGGGCGGAAAGTGAACGCAGAGGAGTGCGGGTGTGACGATGTGTTTTGGAGCGCTGGCATTGTAGGCAGGAGCGAGCCCAGGTACGAACATCTTGGTTTACGCGTGGCCAAACGAAACGTTCGGTGATTAGTTTCAAAGATGCATGGATACCGGGATGTGATAGTGAGTGCGGTGCGTCAAAGACTGTGCGTCTGTAGGAGACAGGCACGAGAGGTCTAGGACAGCATGTGGTATAGTCACAGAGAATGGTTCCTTCCGTGGTTTGCAGAGGAACTGGTTGCACATGCAACGAACTGAACTGTAGAGTGCGTGGTATATCTTCATGCTCAACCTGAGCCGATGCCATGATGACAAGCTCGACGGTACGCAAAGACTGGAGAGTAAGGTTGAATCGGCAACGGGATTGTCGGCACCTGAGACATGACGTATGTCATCAGTGAACTGCGTGACAAAGTATAGGTGTCTTGTTTCCCGTGGTGATTATTTGTCGCAAGCAGAGTTGAATGCGAAACTGAGGGGCTTGTGGTCATTGTAGACCATGAAAGAGCGGCCTTCGACTGTGAGCCGGAAGTGACGAATGGCTAGTTAAATAGCGTACAGTTCTCTGCCAAACATGCAGTAGTGAGCTTCCGCTGGGTGCAGGCGCTTGGAGAAGAACCCAAGGAGTTGCCATTGTCCATCAACATGTTGTAGGAGGACGGCTCCTACCACGACGTCTGAGGCATCAGTCGTAATAGAAAGGGGTGCAGTCGATTTGGGATGAGCGAAGAGGGCTACGTTGGAGATAGCATCTTTGAGCTTGGCGAAGGCTGTCTGTGCTGTGTCAGGGTAAGCGAACTTACGTTCATTCCCTCTGAGTAGGTCAGTCAGAGGCTCCATGAGCTAAGCGCAGCGCGGAATGGAGCGCCGATAGTAGTTGACCAAACCACGAAATAGACGGAGCTGCTTGAACGAACTCGAAGCTGGGAAGTTCTTGGTTGCCTAGATATTATCAGGATGGACTTCGATATCAGACGAGGAAACGAGGTGGACTAGGAATTCTACCGTTGATTTGCCTAGTTCGCACTTAGTCAGGTTGACTGTGGCGCCGTGTTGCGTCAAGCGCTGGAAGAGATTTCGAAGATGCTCGAGATGCTCTTGTTCCGATGAACTGGCGACTAAAATATCATCGACATAGGAATAAGCGAAGTCTAGGCCACCAGTGACGTCGTGGATGAAGCGTTGGAATGTTTCTGCGGCGTTGCACAGTCAGAATGACATTCTTAAAAATTCCCACAAGCTGAAAGGTGTGATAAGGGTTGTTTTAGAATGTTTTTTCTTCTTAGGTATCTGGTGATAGACGCGAACCACATGGATCTTGCTGAAGATCGTCTTACCTGTGAGGCATACCGTAAGGTCATTTACGTGTGGGATAGGATACCTATCTGGGTCGGTTAGCCGATTGAGTGCGCGGTAATCATTGCAAGGGCGCCAGTCACCAAATTTCTGAAGGACCAAATGCAGGGGCGAGTACCAAGGGCTGTCGGAAGGGCGTGTTACTCCAAGTTCGAGCATGTACTCAAACTCCGAACTAGCTACCTAGTTTCTCAGACGACAGTCGGCGTGGACGGCATGAGACGGGTGGGACATTCGTCCGTGTGTGGTGCGTGAGTTGGGATGCCACGGGAAAACCTGTGTTCATAGGCTGAATGAGCTTGAAATACTGCGAAAAAAGGTTGGCGTAATCTGGCGAGGTCTGAGGAAAGGCGTAGACTGGTGTTATAGATACGATATCGGCGGTGATGCCACGTACACTGAATTTCGTTACAGTGTCGACAATCATCAGGCGTTTTGCATCGACCAAAACGTCGAGATGCCAGAGAAACTCAATGCTGATGATGGCAAAGGGAACTGCAGCGACGGTGAATACCCGGCGGAACGTGTGCCGAAGACCTAGGATCAAGGTACGCGACCGACGACCGTAGGTGGCTATTGGCGTGCCATTGGCGGCACTGAGGCTTGTCGACAGTGAAGCGAGAGGCTCATCTGGCATAGGGGGAATGACTCTGACTTCTGCCTCGGTATCGACTAAGAACTGGGTCTCGGAATCATAATCCCTAATGTAGATGAGACGAATTTGGGTTTCGCCGACACCGTTAGTCGCCATTACGGGCTGCACTGGCAGACCATATGTAGCGGAGTAGCTACATGGCTGTACGCACTTACGGGCTTTAGTACCGAAACGCGCGTGGTAAAAGCAGTAACTTGTGGCATCGGGTACTGTGCGACGGGGCGCTGCCTCACTTACGGTTTAAAGCGAGTTCCTCGATCTGGCGCTGAAGCGAGGCTATCTGCGATGATAGTGCGTCTATTACCGACGGCTGCCTAGTCGTGAGTGTCGGTGTGGTTGCGTCAGCACAAAGCCGCTTAGGTGCTTCGGTTTTAGCCTCTGGTTGGTGCCGTTCGATGACGCGGTTTGCTAGACCTGCGATTGCTGTGAGTTGCAAGTCACTTGCTACTGCAAGGATAGCCTGAGTGCTTTCAGGAAGGCGTTCAATCCACAGCTCGCGGAGAATCCCTACATTCATGTTAAATGTGCCGATGAGTTGTTGCATTTCGCGCAGCAAAACTGAGGGCATCCTATCTCCTAGTTGCAGAGCACTAAGTAGTTGCTGCAGACGGACCTTCTCAGAAGGCGTGATTCGCTGAATAATAGCCGGTATAAGAGTCTCGTATTTCATTACAAGAGGCATGCCAATCTGAAGGAGGATCAAGGGCGCCAAACGCAAGCCGATGAACTGGGGTGGACCGCTTGGTTAGACATGGGCTTTTCGACAGGAGAGGAGTGATGCTACGCGTAAGCATGTGGTTTGAAATTAGAAGATAAATGCCTAGTAACACATGTTGGGGCAGGGTCAAGAATCGGGAAGTCGAAAACTGGGGGGATAAAAGTGAAGCTGGAACGCGACGGTATGAGTGAAAAAGCGTAAGAGGGGGAATCAGAAGACGGGAAGGCTTGAGCAGTAGCATCCAAACCCCTATCCACCCTGCTCGATGCAGCAGATAGGGCATCGTTGGTTATCCTCTGCGGTGGCCAGAGCATCAACAACTGGTTTGAAGAGGGATTCATTGTATTACGCGGGTATGATACTGTCAGGTTGCCCAGGACTAAAAAGGAGAGCGATCAGCGTCCTAAACCAAAGCCTTTGTTACAAATACCTTACCACAAAGCAGCGGGTTTAGCGTTGGGCTACAAAGAGTCCGTTTTAAGGAATAAGGTGCCACTCTCATTCCAACCCCCAACCTGGAGGACCAGGAGTTTGTCTGGCCTCTAACCATTGACCGATCTGGTATGAGTGGCTCTGAAGGTGTACTAAGTGCATCACCCACCATAGCTCGATGGATCACTGAGGCACACAAACCATCGCAGTACGGTAAGATCCAGCGTCATCGCGATGGGCGTTCGAATACGGATGGAGCCGATTTGTGTGCATTACTGACGAGTCCCGACAAGACGAAATGGCCGTCTGGTGCGCTTCCCGTCATGTGAAAGGTTGTCTGGTTCAGAATCTGTACAAAGAGCCGAAAATACTGGATGTACATCTCGTCATTATTCGATTCAGGGAATGACTGATCAAGTTTGGCCGTGCTCAATAACTCTTATTCAAAGCATTTACTAACGCACGCTTTTCGGCGCTGAATCAAAAAACATTCGTTTTAATTTATGTTTTGTACCGTAACCATGGGCCGGATCGTTTACACTCGTGACACTGAAATTGTTGCCTACTTTCACGCAAATGAACTGGGCACTTTTTCCTGGTCAAGCTATACGAAACAAAATCAAAAGAATGAAAGAGGAAAAGGAATTCCACACAGAAGCACCGGTCAGGATGGCGGATTACACGTAGAAAGAAACATCCGAAGTATGAGCTTACCAAATTTACTCAGTGCTAATGTGCGATCGCCTGTTAGAAAATAAGAAGACATCAAAAGCATTATAAAATTCGGAAATATTCTCATTCAGGAATGACTATGCTGAGGGAAACCTGGCTTCAACTTGAGATTGAAGATCCGGTTGTGGAACTCGACGGATTTAAATCGTTACTTATTGACCGCCAATGTACACAGAGGAACCACGGAGATGGCGTCATCATTTACAAAATTCTTCACGATGGCGGTCCAGTAAAAGCATTTTTCAATACAGTTCGCAACGCATCGGCTGTTAAATGGTAAAATGTAAACCAAGACTGCTGAACGGTTAGCATACAATTTTATTGGCTAATGTTTATATCTCTCTCGGCTGTCCAAATCATGAGGTTGAAGAATTTTACGACGGATTTACAGCTGTGCTCCTCGAATACCTGGAACTATCATCGTGCATAGTTGCCGGTGAGTTTAACAGATCTGAAAGCAGCTTCATTGCGAGATTCGGGCTAAAGAATATTGTGCAATCTCCAAACAGGTAAGATGCAACACTTGACAGGGAATTTGGTAACAATCTGAAAGCTTTCTCTTTTTGTAATCGGGCACTGCTTGAGAGCTCTGATCATGCCCTCGTAAAGATATCTCCCGTTATCTATAGCAAGACGAACCAGAAAGATATTACCCGTTGCAAAGATCGAAAGTTTAGGCGAAGACGATGCGTTCTCCAGAACATTCAGTGACAGTGTGAAACAAATGCCATTACTAATTATAGTTTATTTTATGATGCGGAAGTATCCAAGTATTGAGACCAGCTAACTACGTATTAAAATTCTATTTCGACATCAGTAGTTCAATTGAAACAATTTTTATCCATGCCGGACAGATTCTCCTCTCAACATTTCAAACGACTGTGTGGACTTATAGAAATGGCTTTTAAACGCAAAGACGTTACATCAGCAAAGTCTCCATCTATGAATAAAAAAATCAAAGTACGTCGACTCAACGACATCTACGCTCAAGCCATATTTGGAAACAATAACTTTTGTGAAATATGGAAAATGTTGAAACTGTTAAGTGTGGTCACCCGCGAGGTCACGCGTTCAAATCCTGATGTGATAAAACTACAGCTCAATTTTTATGACAAGGATAGTACTTCATCCCTTGATATATCATCTGCTGGGATACAGCTAGCCTCAGATTACACTCATTCCATGAAGAGCCTAGGACACAGGGAATTAATCGGGCTGCTGATGAACAAAGCACATGGTCCGGATAAATTGTCTCCTGTGGTTCATAAAGAGTGTGTAGATTATCTGGCTGACGCTCTCGCCGACTTGTACACGATGTGCTTCAAGTAGCATAAGATAGCAGAGATTTGGTGAAGCGTATCACACCAGTGCCAAAGAAAGGAAGCTAGAAATATCGGCCGATCGGTCGATGAAAACGATGAAGCAGTTAGATTCACCAATCAAAGGCCATTGTGTAATACGCAATCTCACTTAGTGTACTGTAGTAATACAGTTGGTGCTATTTGATAGTAGCAAGTTAGAGAGTTGCGGAACTGATGAAAAGGCCATATTTCGGTAACTCCAGTGGTTCATAATACTCAAGTAACTTTGGCAGAATAGTTTAGGCAATATTCACATCGTAGGGTGTTAAGGCATAGCGTAGTGTCTAGGCATTATTTTGTCTAATTACGGTGTTGAATTAATCAAGTTGTTTTGGGCTCCCAAATGTTTGAGATACTGGGGTGAGCTCAGTAGCGTTCCTTTCAGCCTTCATTTGTAGGTGGATATTTATGGCGGGCGTGACTACGCACAGAAAAAATACTGTTGAAAAATGAATTAAACAGACGCAGACAAAGGAAAAATCGCCTCTTCACTGCAAAGATAGGACCTATTCAGTGTATCGTAATTTTGTGGAAGATGTCAAAGGCAGGCGTTTAGTAAAGTGTGCAATAGTTATGCGATTTTTGATGTACATATATAGTGGAAATGCACTAAAACTAAGAGCGAGGCTATAATCGAAGGAGTAAGTTAATGGGAAATATCGGTAAGACTGTAGGACAGTAAAGGCGATTAAACTAGGAACCAGAAGCACAACAGATTCAGTGCATTATTTCTGATATGTTTTCATTACTTTTGATTAACCCCAGATGGATTATCAACAAACGGTATTTTCTAAGCATGCTTGCACACTTAAACGAACTGCAAGAAATCCTCCTTACCGATAGGTGACACCTCGCTGATACATTTGACTGTAATCCATTTACCCCACCCCGTGTACACCTTCGTAAAGATCACTGTAAAAGAAATGGTGGAGGATGCCTCACGCAAATCCATCACATATGTACAGCTGAGCGGCTGGAACATCCAGCACTGACAAATATCCCTGATTCTCTCTGCTTCTCCATCTCAAGAGCCAAATTCATCAACCATGAATGTTGTCCGCATGAGCTCAGCATTCTATTTCGCATCGGAATCGACGCACAAGCAAAGGAAAATTGTAGGTGATTTCAACATACGGACGATACACTGGCCTTCCTAGACACTGTGTATACGCAGACGTTTCATTTATTCAGTCAGAGTTGGTTGGACATAGTGGGTTACTATAACAACTAGGTTGACGAACACATTAGACGTGATGTTTACATTGGGTATGGCCAACCTACAGAGAGACGTTTCAGAGAACATCCCTGTTAGCGAAGACAACATGATACCCTTGATCTTCAACGTGAAAATGGCCACCAAACACGTACCTCCTTTCTACTGCCCCAGCCACAGTAGTAACTGAAAACCCTACCATCAAATAATCCGGTCATGCGATTGAGATGTCTTCTTCCTCTCCAACAATGCATGCACAGCCGTGGAGCACTTCAGTCATTACTTTCAGCGAGCCATAATCCTCGTTGTTACACAAGCAAAATGAATATGTGACGTTTAGAAAAGAAGCGGCCGAATGTTCGATGAGTCAGAAATCCAGCAAACTGATTGCGCGCTAAAATAGGATAGGATACTTCACAATGATTCCACAGATGCACCGACTCATCTCTGAAACCAAGCACTTACAATTGGTGGGAGAACACATGAAGATTAAGTAACCCTACGAATGCGATATAAAGCAAAAGAGCTGGTCTGACTTCTCCGTCGAGGAACCAACAAAAGTATTGCCTTGATCACTGAAATGGTGGACGACATTCAGGCGCATTTAGCTCTTTCTTCTCCACCTACATGACCATCGACACTAACGCTATAATTACACAAAGGCCCCATCTAAATGCTATTGCTCTCCGCAATAACCGCCAAGCAACACATTCTATTCAACCGTGTTCAATTCTGGAAGTTGATGGCATCCCCCCATCCGCCATGAAACTGGGAAGGCCTGATATATCACTGCTCCTTTTGTAGATGTTTGCCGTTTCACTGGGATCCAAGTAATTTGCAGATCAGTGAAAACCTTCCTTCACCAACGCTCAACACAAGGGCTGCACAAAACCGAAAGTTGACAATAACAGGCCTAGCCGAAACACCCTTATATTAGCCGGATTATTCGTAAAATTGGCAAAATGTTTGAGGAAGTTCATCAACTCACTGAAGCTGATAGACAGGTCCTAAAATGGCTTCCCTGACTAACGATCGCACACATTCTGGTAGCTGCATTACCTGAACTACATACCGGACTCCATTGACTCAAAGTATGCCATAATAATTCTATGCTTGCCCATGCGGAAAGCATTCGATTGGGTGCCTAACAAACGGTTACCGAATCGGACAAATTACTTTGAAGTCCGCAACACATTAATCGGTTGGCTATCATCATACACAAACGGTCAAGCTAAAATAGTCACCTTAGGCAACTACTGCTCTTCCCCGCGTCCAATTACCAGCGGGATTAAACAAGGATGTCCGCTCGGTACATTCATTTCCCTTCTTTGTGTCAATGATAGTAGTTCGGGTAACAAATGGCGTGCAGTATTTATTTGTTAATGATATAACATTTGTCCACAATTACCGAGGAGTTGAGTATCGGAATATACTGCCATTCATTGTAGGATATACTCATTTGCTTGAGACTTGGTGCGACAGGTGGATGATGATGTTGTAAACACAACAGTCAAGTATCATAGGTTGCGGTCCCTTGACACCCGAAGTATCCATCACACGTAACAGCGAACGCATCTGTGTACAACGGTCTAACCGTGACCTCGGAATCAGATATTTTTGTATCTCCAGCTTCTCTGAACAGATTGAGTACCAGATAGCACGAGTCAGATAATCCTTCACTAACACCCCACATAACATGCATACAATCATCTTTACAGTTGAAATATATGTAAAATCCTTAGGCGTCCCATCCTGGAGTATGGCAGCATAATATGAGGCAATATGAAGAAGTCAGATAAAACATCGATAGAAAGCCTTCAACAATCGTTTACTAAGTACGTGTTAGGAAAATTTCTATCCTAATCTCTTGGGGGCGATTCAGCAACTCCATCTCCATCACTTTGGCAGCCAAGTCCAAAAGATAACGAGACTGCTGCGCAACCCATTGCCATCAATTCATGCTTAACATTGAAGCACATTATACGCGATATCTATGTAACAAAGACCTTACCCAGATTATATCACGATGTATGACAAATTCGCGGTATAACTTTCGTTCCACCACATATGCTTCGCTGTGAAATCGGTTGCCATTCACCAACAGGTCGTGTGAGACTGTCCAATCCTTTCGCAGTAAGCTGGGAAGCTACTTCTACCTGAACACCATTATGTCACATTTTTCGTAGGGAAGATCATTTGAACATCCATCCACTGAAAACCCAGATAATATCTAATGGGTGTAATAACACCACTTCATGCGATGTAATTAGTCCTCCTTCACTTAATCATAAAACTGCAAATTTGCCTCCTACGATAGCAGAAGACGAACACATGGTGCAAATACCTTGCCAGAAATATAAGAAAAGAACGTGCTGTTGCTCTTGCAAGAGCATGACATCACGTGTGCATGTTTTGTGCTAAATATTGCCAAAGCTTTTTACCTGAGGAGAACATGCCCAGTATTATTATTATTATTATTATTATCTTCGCGTCGTATAATGTTCCGACCAGAGGCCATACAAACCTGGAGCATAAATGTGCCACTGGTAATGTGCATCTTGGACCGAGCACAAATTGTGCGCTCGCTACGTTTCGGCTGCTAGGAGAGGGTTGGAAATTTGGCAAGGGACACCGGCTGCCGGCCGGGTCAGAATACGGAACAAAGTTAACTCTTTCCGACAAAAGCTCTGTTGAAGTGGTGCTGAGGGATAAGGTGTAAACACCTAAAACTCACTTGACCAGCTACATTTAGGAGTATTTTTGTAACCCCTGGCACTAACCCTCTCATTTCTGTCTGCCTTCCGTTATCAGCACTTTGTCAACCCACTCGAGAGCACACCTGTCCCCCATAGACGCATACATTTAGCCCTGTGCATCCATCCAGGGAGTCCCATTGGTTACTGTCCTATGACCAAAGATTTTGTCACTGAAAATGCGTGCATGTAACCCCTCAGGGAGAGAATGAACTGATGCCCGCGTGAACTTGAATGCACTACACCTTATTTTGGTTTCTGTAACACGCTAACTTATTAGCCCCATACGTGAATTTGCCTGTAAAAATGTATAGACAGCACGTATATAGCTGGGTCGAATGAGTATGAATCTACATTTGTGTGGCATAATGCAACTGAGAACGGCGGCAAAACATTGCGTCAATATATATATATATATATATATATATATATTGCTGTGTTGAAGAGGTGCACCAACTACTCGACACCCTTGATGGCACTAAGTCTGGTGGGATTGAAAGCTTCTACTCAGTGGTTCTTAAGTTCGTCCAGGCCATCACCTCACTTGCAAAGACGGCTTGTTTAACAGATCGCCATCCGAAGGTTCATTGTCGAGTGACTAGAGATGATCGGCAGTAAAGCCGACATTCAAAAGCGATGACCCTAACAGCGTAAACAAATTTTGGTCAATTTATCTAACATCCATTATAACCTATGTGTTCAAGAGGATCTTGAAGGAGGGTCTGCTATAACTGTTTCAGCCAAAAGATCTGATGGTAACAGCATACACCGGTTTCATGTACCACTAACCTCTTCATGATGAGACAATTTTTCAACAGGTAATAAGCTAGGGGATTCTATCGGCGTGGTCTACATAGATATCAGTAAACAGTTACAAGAGGACACTGGTTTCCAACTTTTCCAAAGTTGTTACCCACAAAGCAGCTCCACTATAAACGAGTACCCCAAAAATGTTTGGTATAAAGAGTTTATTAACTATTTACTACTGCGCTTTTGCTTTAAATTACGCAAAACATATGCTGTTTTAATTAACTTTTATCAGGCAAACAAATGAAACCAATTTGTAGCAACGTTTATTTAATCAATGGTTGATGTCCGTAGATGAGACGGTTGATATTGCTTAGTTCCAACAAGTTATAGTATACTTGGTGCGGCTTCGGCTAATGCACAGCGTAAGTCGTGCTCCAAAAGCATTCGGTTCCTTGTTTTGGTCTGCCTGTTCAAATATGAACAGGTCTTTGTGGCCACTCGTTTGGCTCAAACATCGCTTCCAAGTCCGCCCTGAGTGATACGTTCCTACCATCACTCTGTACCGATAGGTCTGGAATACTAATCGTCTGCTTTGTTCCTGTTACCCAGGAAACATTTGGTTGTTCTTTTACCTGGTCCGATGACCTTTGTCTCCATCTCAGTGTACATTCAACTCTGTACTTCGACCCGGTGAATGACCAACTGACTAAAAATCGATCGACGAGCGAGCAGATAGATGTGCCATCTAGCTGCGCTGCTTTGCAATTTTATTTTCGTATTGAAGGTTGTAAAAGTTATCACTTGAAATTTTCTAACGCACTGACTACTTAGTGATTATTTGTCACTGATGGTTAATCGATAGTGAGTTGGTAGTTAGTTAATTGTTTCGATAGAGATGTCTTTGTTGGTAATTTTGTTTGGCAACATAATGTATACCTGATTCTCGTTCTTATACATAAAATTCTATTTTACCCCACTGAGAGTAACTACTCCCAGGTAGAAAACGACTGAACTAGGAGAACAATAAGTTTCGCCTTCACAGTCTGAGGATGTGCGGTGCTGGTGGCTCACTTCACAAGTTGATTCGCGATTTTCACGTTGGACGGAAGTGGAGGGTACATGGCGACGACTAGCTGACCGACTGGTATCCCTCTACCAGCGTACGCCAGGGCAAACTTTTGTAGAACGCTCTGCCCTCTTTCCACATAAACGTTGGACAAGGATTCTTCGAGTTGACCAGGAACGTTGGTGGGTTTCAAAGGCATGTGAGATGTAGCAAGCTAGTGCTACTGGAAACAGTCGAATGCTATTCCAGCTCATCCGGAACACAGATCCGAGAAAGTCATCACTTAGTGAGACAATAGCTGAGAAAGATGGACATTTGATCCATTCTCAGCGTCATCAACTAGACCGTTGGGTGGAACCTTTTGTGAAGCAGTTCAGTAAGCGCGTTGCCAGATTTCCGCTTGCAGAACCGCCGGAGTCGTTGTTGGAAGCAGATGTCACACCTTCCACTTAGCAAGAGATTCGACATGGGCTTTCCGTGTTGAAAGGAAACACTGCTCCATGACCCGACGACCTTCCCCAAACATTGCTGAAAGATAGTGATGATCCTTTGTTAACTATATTAGCTACTCTATTCAACACGACTCGGATACTGATGATGTGTCTCCAAACTGGCGACAATCAACTGTCGTGTCCATCTTAAAGTGTCAGTGTATTTTGTGCGAAAATCATCCAGACATTAGCCTTATTTCTATTGCTTCAAACCTTCTCACGGGCATCATTAGTCGACGATTTCCTAGTCGCCGTGAGGACCGAATCACTGAAAGCCAGGGTAGCTTCCACCCTGGCCGTGGTTGCATTGACCACATATTTACTCTTTGCCAAGTTTTAGTACAGAGACACACATAAAGACGACCGATTTTGGTGGTCTATCTTGACTTGAAAGCCGCCTTCGACTCTGCTAATCTGGACAGATTGTGCCACTTTCTATTCATGAAGGGCTTGCCAGCTAAACTCCTCTCCATTCTGAAGTCCTCCTACTGTAATTCCCGAGGCCGTGTAATGGTCTACGGCAAAAACTCGTCTGAGTTCCCCATTACAAGTGGGGTCCGCCAAAGTTGTTCTATATCTCCTTTCCTCTTCAACTTTGCGATCGAAATAGTTATGAATGACTCTGATCTTTCGGACAATTCTGGAGTGGGAGTTCTGCCGTGGCCGACCGAAAACCCTTGAGTATGCGACCGACGTAGTTCGACTTGGGTCTGACGCAGTGGCCATGCAAACGTTACTGCAGTGACTTGTGCGTAGAACTGCACGCTTGGCATGTACTTTGCACATGCAAAGTGCTGTTGCAGGAGTGGGCCGACACACCTCCGATTTTCGCTATTTCCGAACAGCCACTGGAAGTGGTGGATCGGTTCACTTATCTTGCCAGATGTCACCTCTGGTGGTCACATCACAGAGCGTACTTCGCGTATCAGCAAGGCTCGTGTGGCTTCCCAGAGGCTCAACCACCTATGGAGACCGCGGGACATCAGCTTGTCAGTGAAAGGTAGGGTGTATGAAGCTTCGCTATAGACGGTCTTACTGTATGGATCAGAGACCTGGCCAGTCCGCGGTGAAGAGATTAAACGCTTGGTCGTGTTTCACCAACGGTGATTGTAGGAACACCAGGTGAGCAATGCTGGGGTCCGCCAGTTGCTCTTTAACAAAAGTCTTCTGATGCCTCACTCGAGTGTTCGATAAATCTTAGTTGCTTGCGTTGGCTACGCCATGTCCTCCATACGCCCGTGGATCGACTTCCCCTGCATTCACTATTCGCCGTGGTTGCAGCAAGTTGAGCGAAACCTCGAGGTGGCCAGTCCATGACGTGGCATAGAAATTTAAAGAAATTGACTGAGAAACCTGGTAAGGCTCGTGCCTGCCGTCTTTCTGGATAGAGACCTCGGTCCGGTTCACATCGATGGTTGGAGACCGTGTCAGACATGGCGCAGTCACGAAGTCAGTGGCGTTTTGCATTCGCTTTTTCATTTGATTGTTGCATTTCGTTCCATTCTGAGTAGTTTAGCACACCTTTTTTGCTTCCATCCTATCCGCACAGAAATCTACTCTCTTGCCGTTGTTAGTTATTGTAAGTCGTGGCAACTGAATCCACTGCACTTCGGTGCTCGGATCATAGTTGTTCAACTGAACTGAAGTGAACTTACTACATTAACGATCTACCTCAGCTTCTGCGGTTGCCTTGTGCCTTGTTCCGGATAACATGAAGATGTGGAGAGTATTTAATGCTCCCGATGACTGTAATGTACTTCAGGAAGATATAAACCCCTTCTTCATATGGTGTGCAATGGCACACCTTCTGGTCAACTCGGTCAAGCCAATAGTTACGCTTCAGGTCCAACAGTTGAACTCCACATCTCTCGAGAAGGATCTAGATGATATAAAGTCCGTGAACAACACAAACAGCGCATGCCGAGATGAACTGCGACTGCTTTGAGTGCTAAAAGGCCGCTTCTGCATTCTATCTGAAGAGGCATGGAAAATCGAACGGGTCAACCAAGCTCGTTCGCACTTTTAAGGGTTTACCGTACGATGTTGGACACAGCAGCCGGGGGCGTACACTCTATGGCATAGTCAGTTTCTACTCGACCTCATCATAATCTACCGTATTTTAAATCGGAATGCCTTCACAGTGATGAGGCCGCTGCTCAACTTGTGAAGATCATGAGGCACACAAAACACAGATACAAATCTGTGGTGCCAGAACTAAAACGAGTTACTCACCCCCAGTGCTTCGAACGGAAGGTGTCCAATGTTCGGGAGTCTACCAGAACATGTGGAACAGTTCAAAGTATTACTGATTCACTCATGAATGAGAGATTTTCATATAAATAACTAGAGGGTCTTCTCAGCAGCTTCCAGGTTACATAGTACACCAAATGGCACATGAACAACAGACGGCCGCTTCATCCTATCGGAACTCGTCAGTAGTGCGCATCCATCGGTTCGATCAAGACCCACACCTAGCAGCATGACATCAAACCATTGGGAACAGCGGCGAAGCTAACTGCCAAATAGCGCGACCCATCCATGGTAGTCTGCTATTGTCTCATTTGTCTTAGTGGCATAAGCAGCTGGTTGGCGGTTCAGGTCGTTAGTGGCTATGTGTTGGAATACATCATCATCATCATTCTCATCATTATGCACGTTAGTTAGAGGTTTAAAACACCTCAGCTTTTGTGCCGCAATACATAAAAGAAAAAGAATATAAATACAGCAGTTGCATGCCAGCTTAGCTAACAGCAACCGATGGGCATGGTTCCGGAAAGCTACCAGCTGGCTACTAGGCAACAATAAAACTTATCATGTAAAATTATATTACGCAACGAAATGAGATCATGGTTGGAAAGGAGGCTGAAAAAGAATCCGGAGGAACAAAGGAACTCACAGCAGGAATGCCAGTGAAGTCGGCTCCTAGCCATATCAGCAAGTGTATCCAGCCAAACGTGTTCATTGTCTTTTGGACCATAACCAGGGAGCCGCGACGCTCTAACTGAGGCCAGCTCCGAAGTAAGAAACTTCATTCTTCTGGACCAACTCATCGCTTGGCCACTCCTCCTCTTCTTCCATCCACATCACCGACACGCAAACAACGCACGTCGCGGGAGTCGGTGGGCTGGCATGGGCAAAACGTGGCCGATCCATCGAAGCCTGGTGCGTGAAACGACGGTGCTGCGTGGTTCAGTTCCTTTTCCTGTGCTGCAAACAAGGCATCGAACACGCTCGTTGCTCACGCGGTGTTCCCACCAGATGTGAGTTAAATTGTGAAGGCACCGGTGGTCGAACGTATTTAGCCTCTTCCGGTCCGCCGCCATAAGTGGTGAGGGTTCGCAAATTCGTCCCAGGCGTTTCCTATACGGTTGGCGATTTCATCCTCAATCCCACGGGCGCTGATACAACTTCCCAAGTAGTTGAATTTTTGAACGACTTCAAGCTGATCCCCACCAACGATCAGCGTAGGGTGCGGTCCAGACCAATCTTGGAAAAACGCTTTACACCTCGATGGTGCAAAGTAAAGCCCGAAGTGACGGACAGCTAGCGCTAAACTGTCGTGCTGCTTGACAAGTTTGTGATCTGTCACAGATTACTGCAATATCATCAGCATATTCTAAGTCAAGAAGTCGTTCTCCTGGGAGCAGATCCGCACCTGCAAAGTCATGTCCTGTGAAAGCGATTTCCATGACTTTGTCAACAGCGAAGTTGAAGAGGAAAGGTGACAGCGGGCATCCTTGTCGCACGCCGCTGGAGATATTAAAGGGCGACGACAACCTGCCGTAAGCCCTCACTCTGCCCGAGCTACGCGCATATAATGCTCGGATAATATTCACATATTTCTCAGATACATTTTCCCTGAGTAGACAGTCCCAAAGTGCACGTCTATTCACCGAATCGAATGTATCTTGACATCGAGGAACACGAATACGGTGAACAGCCAATATGTGTGACAATGCTCCAACAACTGACTCAGGGTGAAGATGTGGTCAATGCAGCCACGACCTCGACGAAATCCAGCTTGCAATTCACGAATCTGGCTTTCACGAGTGTCAGTCAGTCTGTGAAGGATGACAGAGGCAAGCAATTTGGAGGCGATGGAGATCAGAATGATTCCTCTATGGCTACCGCATTCCGATCGTGAGCTTCCTTTGAAAATTGGGACTATGACGGAGCGGCTCCAATCGCTTGGGACAGTCTCTTACTCCCACAGTTTGACTAGCAACTCGTGTAAATCATCCACAAGAGCAGCTCCCCCGAATATGGACAGGGCCGGATGAAGACCACCTGGTCCCGCGGCTACGTTCAACTTCAACAGTCCGAACTCACGGTCAACTTGTCAGCGAGAGGGTGGATCCAAAGGCACAGCCAGGGAGCGGGGCGATCATTGGCCGGCGAGAAATTTAACCACTCGGGCCGATTAAATTGCTTCCCAAAGTGCTCAGCCCAACGCTTCACACGTTTTGACAAATTGTGGCTAGACTGTCTAATCTCACCACAACTTTTTCACTAACACCAGGTCTCCTGCTGCCCGTTCCTCGTATCAGACTGAATAACTTACCATGGTTACCAAGGGCAGCGGACATTTCCATCTCCGATGCACGAGGAGACCACCGAGATTCGCGATCTCTATCCAGGCTAGCACGGAGTTTTGCCCGGAGCTCTTTGCGAGTTTCATTATGTTCGCTTCCAGCCGGAATATGCCGGCGAGCATCGATAAGTTCCAGTGACCGCGAAAAGACCCAATGTCCATGTTGGTGATTAGACATACTACATGAGGATTTTCCACCTGCTAGTAAGGTCTGGTGAATATGACACAAGTGACCTTCAATTGCATCCAGTGAGCGTTTATGCAACTCGCATGACAGCGTACTTCGATGCGAATTCAGAACAGCTGGTTTCATCACTTGTCCGGTGCCAATGCGCTCACAACATCGTCGTGGGCGTCCGCCAAAGCGCATCCGCATGTCAGCACATACACGTGCGTGGTCGGTGTCCACACATATGCTCCAAATCGAGCTACAGTTCTGGATACAGCCTCTCCAGCGGTAATTGATTGCAATGTGATCGATTTGCGTCCATAGCTGGTTCGAGACTGGTGGGCGCCAAGTCATCCTCCGGCGGGTGCTGTGTCTGAAATTAGTGCTCGCAAGAAATAAGCGAGCATCCTCACACAAATGAAGTAACCGCTCACCGTTATGATTACGGGAACCTACACTGTGCTGACTGCCCAGACGCATTTTATCAGTGTATAGTTTTCCAACTTGTGCGTTCAAACTCCCACCCAGCACTATAGTGTCCGTGCTTCTTCTGTGGCTTAGGAGCTCGTTCAGTTGACGATAGTAGTCGTCTTTTACCGAGTTATCGCTACAATTTGTCGGTGCATAGGCAGCGATAACGAATAGACACCTGTTAGTCGCACGAGACTTCGAAGCTTTAAACGTGCCAGCCAATCGGACAGCACACATCCGACTACTGATTGGAATCAAACCAACCAGAGCAGCTTCAGCCCGGGGCCTCAGGGCAATGCCAAAACCAGCTTAGCCGGTGCTCGAAGCTGCATCGTCACCGGATAGACGCAATGAGAAAATACTGCTGGTGTCACCAGAACGGGAGCGCAGATTGAGTACAGAGCTCGAGTCTTGCAGGCAGGTCTCTGATAAGCAGCAGATATCGATCGAGAGGGTCTCTAATGTTCGGGCAACTGCTGCCTGTGGAGCGATCTGAAGCAATGTGCGAACATTGAGGCAGGCCAATCTGAAGGGGGATCGAGGGCTCCAAATGGAAGCCGATGAACTGGAGTAGACCGATTGGTTAGACATGCGCTTGCTTACAGGAAAGGAGTGACGCTCCGCGTTCACACGTGATTTGAAAGTAGAAGATAAACTCCTAGTAAAGCATGTTGGGGGAGGTTCAAGGATCGGGAAGTCGAAAACTTGGGGGGATAAAAGTGAAGCTGGAACGCGACGGTATGAGAGAAAAGGCGTAGCAGGGGGAATTAGTAGACGGGAGGGCTTGAGCAGTAGCATCCAAACCCCTATCCACCCTGCTCGATGCAGCAGATAGGGCACCGTTGATTATCCTCTGCGGTGGCCAGAGCATCAGAAATTTGACTGAAGTGAGATTCATTGTATTGCGTAGGGAGGATACTGTCAGGTTGCCGAGGCCTAGACAGGAGAACGATTAGGGTTCTCAACCAAAGCCTTTGTTACAAAAACCTGATCACAAGGTAGCGGGTTTGCGTTGGGCTACAAGGAGTCCGTTTCAAGGAATAAGGTGCCACTCTCATTCCAACCCCCATCCTGGAGGACCAGGAGGCTGAGTTTGTTTGGCCTGTAACCATTGACCAATCTGGTATGAGTGGCTCTGAAGGTGCAAAAGCACCACCCAGCATAGCTCAATGGATCACTGAGGCACACAAACCATCGCACCACGGTAAGGTCTAGCGTCATCGCGATGGGCATTCGAATGCGGATGGAGCCGATGGGTGTGCATTACTGACGAGTCCCGATAAGACGAAATGGCCGTCTGGTGCGCTTCCCGTCATGTGAAAGGTTGTCTGGTTCAGAATCTGTACAAAGAGCCGAAAATACTGGATGTACATCTCGTCATTATTCGATTCAGGGAATGACTGATCAAATTTGGCCGTGCTCAATAACTCTTATTCAAAGCATTTACTAACGCACGCTTTTCGGCGCTGAATCAAAAAACATTTGTTTTAATTTATGTTTTGTACCGTAACCATGGGCCGGATCGTTTACACTCGTGACACTGAAATTGTTGCCTACTTTCACGCAAATGAACTGGGCACTTTTTCCTGGTCAAGCTATACGAAACAAAATCAAAAGAATGAAAGAGGAAAAGGAATTTCACACAGAAGCACCGGTCAGGATGGCGGATTACACGTAGAAAGAAACATCCGAAGTATGAGCTTACCAGTTTTACTCAGTGCTAATGTGCGATCGCATGTTAGAAAAGTAGAAGACATCAAGAGCATTATAAATTTCGGGAATATTCTCATTCAGGCATGATTATGCTGCGGGAAACCTGGCTTCAACTTGAGATTGAAGATGCGGTTGTGGAACTCGACGGATTTAAATCGTTACTTATTGACCGCCAATGTACACAGAGGAACCACGGAGATGGCGTCATCATTCACAAAATTCTTCACGGTGGCGGTCCAGTAAAAGCATTTTTCAATACAGTTCGCAACGCATCGGCTGTTAAATGGTAAAATGTAAACCAAGACTGATGAACGGTTATCATACAATTTCCTTGGCTAATGTTTATATCTCTCTCGGCTGTCCAAATCATGAGGTTGAAGAATTTTACGACGGATTTACAGCTGTGCTCCTCGAATACCTGGAACTATCACCGTGCATAGTTGCCGGTAAGTTTAACAGATCTGAAATCAGCTTCATTGCGAGATTCGGGCTAAAGAATATTGTACAATCTCCAAGCAGGTAAGATGCGACACCTGACAGGGTATTTGGTAACAATCTGAAAGCTTTCTCCTTTTGTAATCGGGCACTGCTTAGGAACTCTGATCATGCCCTCGTAAAGATATCTCCCATTATCCATAGCAAGACGAACCATAAAGACTTTATCCGTTGCAAAGATCGAAAGTTTAGGCGGAGACGATGCCTTCTCCAGAAACAATTGCCACTACTAATTTTAGTTTATCTTACGATGCGGAAGTATCCAGGTATTTTGACCAGTTAACTATGTACTTAAACTTCTACTTCGACATCAGTAGTCCAATTGAAACAATTTTTATCCATGCCGGACAGATTCTCCTCTCAACATTTCAAACGACTGTGTAGACTTAAAGAAATGGCTTTTAAACGCACAGACGTTAAATCAACAATGTCTCCATGCATGAATACGAAAAATCGAAGTACGTCGACCCAACGATATCTACGCTCAAGCCATATTTGGAAACAATAACTTTTGTGAAATATGGAAAATGTTGAAACTGTTAAGTGGGGTCACCCGCGAGGTCACGCGTTTAAATCCTGATGTGGAAAAACTACAGCTCAATTTTTATGACAAGGATAGTACTTCATCCCTTGATATATCATCTGCTAGGTTACAGCTAGCCTCAGATTACACTCATTCCATGAAGAGCCTAGGACACAGGGAATTAATCGGGCTGCTGATGAACAAAGCACATGGTCCGGATAAATTGTCTCCTGTGGTTCATAAAGAGTGTGTAGATTATCTGACTGAGGTTCTCGCCGACATGTACACGCTGTGATTCAAGTAGCATAAGGTAGCTGAGATTTGCTGAAGCGTATCACACCAGTGCCAAAGAAAGGAAGCTGGAAATATCGGCCGGCTGCACACCCATCGGTTGGTCCTAGGACATTCGAGAGGCTTTTTTTAAAAGGATATCAGCACAGACCCATTTGGATTATCGACATCAGTTTGCATATCGCAGCTCAAGCTCCAATTTAAATGTGGTAGCATGTTTGGTACACAATGTGCTCTCGTCACTGAATAGTAATAAATAATCCATCCGCATCTACTTCCTGGATTTTAGCAACGCTTTCGGTTGTGTGAACCGTGAACAACTGTTGCTCAATCTCTTAGATTCCGGAATCCAAATTTCTGTTGAAAAATTATTTTAACAGTCGTACCCAAGTTACCACGTTAATGGGACAAACTCCTCTTCAATCACCACGAACTCCTCTTCAGAGAGCCATTTTGTCCCCATTCTTGTTTTTCACTTACGTTATCTCAATCCCCGTCCATGAAGAAGCTGTCCTGCTGTAGTATGCGGACGAAGTAACCCTTGGCGTCCATCATTCAAGCATAGAGTCATCGGCCAAGTTACAAACCCTATTGGACAAACTCATATTAAAATGTTCCAAATCCCGTTGCTTACAGTTAAACACTTTAAAATGCAAGGATGTCATTTTTACGCTGTTCAAAGGAAATCGTTACCAGCAAATACTGACACTGTGCCCACAACTTTGCACTGAGGAGGAATGTTTCACCACTTCCAATTCAGTAAAATACTTGGGAGTGACGCATGGAAGTGCGCTTATATGATCCCTTCATGTGAACGAGACATTCGCTAAGGTTAGAAGACGCTCATTCTATCTTACAGGTCTCAGACCTTCTTCCGTACCCCCATTTTGATCCAGCGTTTTATCACTACACGTGTGTTATCCCACTGGACCTATTGCTCTCTCCGTATCTTTCCTGGTCTCCTGAGAAATGGCATTAAAGTAATTGCCAGTTCAGTGAACTATTTACCCCAGTGTAGTGGAATTTCAAGGATGGAAATTGTCAATATCATTGTTGCCAACCATGTCAACTCTTGTAAAAAGTTTGCATCTAAAATACAGATGTTAGCCATCCCCTCCATAGAGCTTTGTCCGAATGCATGTCAACCTTCTCCTCGACCAGACAGAGTTACAAAACCATATACGCCCGCACAAGGGGTTATGGTACATCTGCAGTCCCTTTCATTTCACGTTTTTATGGACGATGACATTTAGTCATTTAAAAATGGATTACTGAATTACTCTATTGATATTTTCTTTGCCAAATCGTTTTTAACGAACGTCGTTTGATATTTATTCGCATGTACTATCCCTTTCATTACATATCCCATTCCGTGGCGTGTGTTTGCGCTGAATAGTTACCCTCAAAGGGTGTATAAAACACATTCTTGACTTGACTTGACAATGGCATCCGACATGTGTGAGCATTTCCTCAGCGTTAGATACAGTTAAATCTTACACCAGAACTTGTGGAACGATTAGAGTATTGTGTCACATTCTTAACCGTTTCGATCGGGTTGCACAGACTGAAATTTCTACTTGCTCTCAGAATACCGTACACAGTAGTTAGTGCATTACCGCGAAACAAGTCAGTGAAGTTGGATCGAACACCACAATTTACGTGCAGCTGTTTGTGGGAACTGAACTCCCTGCATACATGAACTAGTTAGCTCGAGCGATCCGTGTTCGTGTGTGGAAGAAGAGTGAATCCAATATCCCTAGTTGATCCATTTTATTCGAAGCTTTAAAGACGATGAAACGTGCTGCAAAAACACGTGTCAGTAATAATTGTACCTATGGTTCGTTGAGAATAACCGTTTTCCGGTGTCAATGTGTGACCTGGTACACTGTGCTGCAGCACCTGATGGGGCTGCTGTGACTTACATTCAGACCAAACTGAGCCAAACGATCTTGACTTTTGCCCCAGAGACTGGAGGAACATTTTTCAGAACACTGGAAAGAACGGCAACTTAGTGGTAGTGCGGTATCGTAACCAGGTCGCTACGGAAAGCAATGAGGACTAAATTCACTGCTAATGTTAGCTATGTAGGCCACAGGTGAGAATCGATGAGTAAATAGTGGCGGAGTTAAAACGACTTTAGCTGCGTTGCAATCGACTATCACAGCAAGATGCTGATCGATAGCATGTGTGGGCACGAACAGGCCACATGATAAAGCATCATATTTTTACGAACAAAGTATATTGATGGCTAAACTGAATAGTTAACAAAACCGAGACAAATGGATTGGAGAACTAAAGGCTATCTGGGCATCCGGTGTGTAGGATCAAACCACCGGACAAACCTAAACACCCGCCACAAGCAATAGCCCACTACTCGCGGTTTATTGGATCAGTTAACCAATGGGCTTGGAGCTTTGCACGATACATTTAGACGGTGGATAGACAATCGTCAGGTAAACGGTTATCTGGCGCTGGACCAGCAGTACCAGGAGCATCGACATCGATGAGACGTGAAATACGTCAATATACACAGTCGGCATACGGTGACAGCCATCGCAATAGGATTGGACCTTAACGTGGTGCATTGATTTGCTATCCTCAGCGGTCCATTGAGCTATGCTGCGTGGTGCTTCTTGCATCTTCAGAGTCACTCATGTCAGATTGGTCAAGGGTTAGAGGCCAGATAAACTCTGTCTCCTAGTCGTCCAGGTTGGAATGTGGGTTGCTCTTTATTCCTTGAAACGGACTCTATATCCCACTATCAAACTCGCTGTATTGTGATCAGCGTTTTGAACTGAAGGCCTTGGTTTGGAACCCTACTCATTCTCCTAGCTGTGCGGGCAACCACACAATTTCTTGCTCACGCCATACAATACAAGAACTATGTCTTCAAACAACTTTTTGATGCTCTGGCCATCGCATAGGGTAATCAACGGCACCCTATATGCTGCATCGAGCAGGATGGATAGGAGATTGGATGCAACTGTTCAATCCTTCACGTCCTCACATCATCCCTCGGTTACGTTTTTCCCATACCGTCCAGTTCCAACTTCACTTTTATCGCCTCGTTTTCAACTCCTCAATTACTGGCCCTCCTCTACCTTCTAGTTTCAACCCACATGCAACAGCGGAGCGTTACTCCTACCCTGCCGACAATCCCATGTTCAACCAAGCGGTCAAACTGTTCATCGGCTTCTAATTAGAGCCCTCGATCGTCCATCAGATTAGCATGCAACAAAGTACGCACATTGTTACAGATCGTACAACAGGCAAAAACGAACAAAACCAACAGCAGTACATCAGTCATTTGAACTGGTGCTTCGATACCATACAACCAGAATGACTTACGGAACGAAGAACAATAAGAGGGAGAGAAGGCGGATTTAACGGAAATCCTTAATGCCCCACGCCTTGTGTTAACAAAATACTGTCACAAACAGCTGGCTAACGTGCAAAGATAAGGCATCATCAGCGAGACAACTTCATTGCGGCTTTCACTGCTCCGCGTCACAGTCAGAATTCCCCGCAGATAACTCAGCACCAAACACACTGTAAACAGGTAGTCCGACTAGGAGACGGCAGCAGACTAGTCACTGGTGTCGGCTGCGAGCCATGTCCTGTAAAGTCTCGAGCCAAGCACAAAGCGAGTCACGTGGACTCCAGACCGGAAAGCGAGATGGACCGACGGCAACAAGTTCGATCGTTAGTGACTTTATTTCTCGCTGCCAAGTCAACTTTTTTCCACCTCAAGCATTGCGTCACCCCACATCTGGTAGATGAAACAACGCCCTCCAAAGTAAGCGGTGACCAGGCATATGTTGTAGGTTCCCAAGCCAACGCAACATTCAATGCTATCTATTGTTCTAAGAAACTAGCTTGTTTATCACTGCCTAGTACTCGCCTACGCACATCATTGCGGACACGCTGGTACCACATGACACCGACAATGCCTCGCAGACAACGATGATCAAAAACTTCAAGGCGCCTAAGATCCTCTGACCAAAGGAGCCAAGTCTCACTCCCGTACAGCAGGACGGCCATCACTGTGGCCTTGTAAACACGGCCTTTCCAACGGAGGGAAATCCCTTTCTGTCGCCAAAGATGTCGCAGGTTCAAGAAGGCAGTTTCGGTTTTTGAAATGCGTGAACTGACTTCAGGCAGCGCTTGTCCGAACATTAAACACTCTCTCGATCGACATCTGCTGCTTATCGGAAACCCGCCTGCAAAACCCAAGCTCAGTGCTCACTGTGCGATCCACCTCAAATGACACTAGCAGTGCTTTCTCACTGCACCTGTCCAGAGATTATGAAGCGTCTAGTATCGGCCAAGCCAGTGTTAGCATTGCTCTGAGCCCCTGCGTTGAAGCTGCTCTGATCGATTGGATCCAAATCAGTGGTTGGATGTGTGCATCCCAACTGACTGTCTCATTCAAAGTTTCGAAATCGCGCGAGGCTAATAGGCGCCTGTTCCTCATCGCTGCCTACGGGTAGACAAACTCCAGCGCAAGCTCAATGAAAGACGACTTCTATCGCCAACTAAACTAGCTACTTTTTCACAGAAGGAGTAAAGATACATTAGCGCTGGCTGGGGATCTGAACGCTCAAGTTGGAAACTTGTCCACTGATGAGATGCATCTTGGAGGCCAACACGGTGCAAGCTCCCTTAATGATAACGATGAGCGATTAATTCATTTGTGTAAAAATAGTCGTTTATTCAACAGGAACACTACTTGCAGACACTGCTCCCTTCGGAGGGCGACATGGCGCCCACCATACCCGGGCCAGCCATGGAAGCAACTTGATCACAAAGCACATGGTCCGGATAAATTGTCTCCTGTGGTTCATAAAGAGTGTGTAGATTATCTGGCTGACGCTCTCGCCGACATGTACACGCTATGATTCAAGTAGCATAAGGTAGCTGAGATTTGATGAAGCGTATCACACCAGTGCCAAAGAAAGGAAGCCGGAAATATCGGCCGATCTGTCGATGAAAACGTTGAAGCAATTAGATTCACCAATCAAAAGCCATTGTGTAATACGCAATCTCACTTAGTGTACTGTAGTAATACAGTTGGTGCTATTTGGTAGTAGCAATTTAGAGAGTTGCGGAACTAATGAAAAGGCCATATTTCGGTAACTCCAGTGGTTCATAATACTCAAGTAACTTTGGCAGAATAGTTTAGGCAA
>CALYDF020001284.1:0-62856 GCA_944474145.2 Dicrocoelium dendriticum
TGTCTGCGGTATCGTCCATTTTGATGAACCCCGTTGGGTTGTGCGAGGCCGCGAGAGAGCGAGCGCGAGACGACGCCCGCGAAGTTACTCCTTCAAATGATGTGTCGCGACAAGGCGCACTGGGATGACCCGATCACTAGCGCATACGAAAAAATCTGGAGTGCGTGGTTAAGTGATATGAAGGCTCTAAATGTTTTGAAGATACCCCGGTGAATTCGCAGGTTCACTGGGCCTGAAGAGCGGCCACAATTGCACATCTTTTGTGATGCTTCAGAGAATGGATATGGTGCGGTTGCTTATGCTAGGTTTCGCACCGAGAACATCGCATACTGCTCATTGTTATATGCTAAGTCAAGAATAGCCCCTCTAAAGGCTGTATCAATCCCACGGTTGGAATTGTCGGCGGCCGTGCTTGCAACGAAGCTGTATGAGGATGTGACCGAGAGGGCTCAGTTAGTTTTCGAAAAGGTATGGTTCTGGACAGATTCTACCACGGTCTTATATTACATAAATGATGAATCTAAAAGGTTTAGCACCTTCGTCGCCAACCGACTGACAATCATCCATGAATTGTCCACACCCAGCCAATGGAAACACGTCAAATCCGGTTGCAATCCTGCTGATCCGCTATCGAGAGGTACTACATCTCTAGCCTCCTTAAAGAACTGGTTCCTCGGGCCAGATTTTCTGCTGAGCGAGAACGATGATTGGCCCGAATTCTGCCTTAGTTGCGAGCCGGAAGATGCAGAACTGAAGCATTCTACTGTTCAGGTCTACGCAACCTCAAAGGAAACACCATTGTCTACTCTAATCCAAGGGTATTCAGACTGGGTTAAGTTGTTAAGGACTGTTGTGTGGCTGTCTCGATTCAAGCAGTACCTGAATGCTCGTAGGTGTGGAACCAGTGGAGTGCTGCAACATGCTCGGTTAATTACTCTAAAGGAACTTCACAGGGCCGAGTACGACGTCATTCGAATCGCGCAGCTCGAATTTTATCGAGCGGAACTAACACGACTCGAAAAGATAGCTGGGGACTCGGCGTCTCCTAAGGGGGAAATACTGCGAGGTCCTCTGGCGCGACTACACCCAATAATGCGTGATGGCTTGCTTTGTCTAGGTGGTAGGTTGGCCTACTCGGAGTACGATGCTTCCTTTAAGTTTCCAATTATACTACCTCCCAAGCACACTGTCACCGATTTGTTGATCCGCTTTTATCACTTGCTGGAAGGTCACGCAGGTGTTTCTCAAGTTCTGGCGAGTCTACGCCGTAAATATTGGATAGTTCGTGGAATGGCGGCAGTAAAGCGGTTAATAGGAACTTGTTGGACATGCAAAAAAAGACTCGCCACTGCCGGTCAACAGCTAATGGCACCGTTGCCGCTAGCCCGTGTGGAACGGGGATGGCACCCCTTCAAGTTTGTCGGCGTGGATTATTTCGGACCATTTATTGTTAAACACGGGCGGAGACAAGAGAAGCGCTATGGATGCCTATTTACATGTATGCAAGCACGAGCCGTACACATCGAACTCTCACCTACATTGAGTACTGACTCTTTTATCATGGCCCTGAAACGATTTGTTGCCCGCAGAGGGACCCCGGCCGAAATATTCAGTGATAATGGGGGCAATTTTGTGGGTGCTGCTACTGAGTTGCGTACTGCCATGAAGAGCTGGTCACAAGCAAAGATCAATGATAAGCTACTGAGTATAGGAGTGCAGTGGCACTACAACCCACCGATGGCCAGTCACAGAGGTGGTATTTGGGAACGCATCATTAGGTCTGTTAGGCGGATCCTGTTATCTGTCGCAGGGCAGCAGACGTTGGATGACGAGACACTGAACACTCTCCTTATTGAAGCGGAGCGCATCGTCAACAGTAGACCACTTGTACCGCTAACTTCGGACCCCAACGACCGCGAGGCACTTACACCTAACGATTTGCTGATATTGCGATCCAACGCAACGCATATATTAACGGCCCTGCCTGAAGAATATAACCGCTGTTGGCGACAGGTGAATTACCTAACTGCGTTGTTCTGGAAAAGATGGGTCAGAGAGTATTTGCCGTTGTTGCAATCGAGACAAAAGTGGTTACACAGCAGTCGAAATTTTAGACCAGGTGACGTGGTTTTGGTCTCTTCTGAAGCGAGCTCGCGTGGAACATGGCCATTGGGAGTTATTGAGAGCTGCACTGATTCTGGAGATGGGCTCGTCAGGACGGCTGTTGTCAGAACAAAGGAAGGGTTGTACAAAAGAGACGTGCGTAAGCTCTGTTTGTTAGAAGGAAGTGACACGGGTGGGAATGTAGTTCCGGCTGTTGGCTCTCCGCAGGTGGGAGGCGGGTCTTCGGATCTGCTGCTCCAGGGAGGACCACTGTGAGTCCAACAGCCGAAGTGGGAGGGATCAGGCGTACCGTTGTAAGTCCTGTGACCTCCCATAGCGGATGGAGTTGGCGTAGGGCGATCCAGAACAGAACGTGTCGTCCTCAACCACTGGAAAATCCGGGACAGATTTTCGCGGGGGAGTGTAACGTCCATTTTGTCAACAGCCATCACCCTTCGCCTGGACCCACATTATTGCCCTAATTCCCCTTGAATTCACTCTGTTTGAACGTTCCACGTATACCGCCCTGCATGACCCTTAGTCGTTTGTTTTCCATGCCCACCTTACATTGGTGACACCACCTGTCTCGCTACTTTCTTGATGCATGCTCCACTTTATCGATCACTGCTTCGCACTTGTTCCATTTGCGTGTTACTATTGAGGTCAGGGTAGACCGGAGATTTTGTGGGGTGGACACACCACCCATCCGGCTGACATGTGCCCCTAACCTCAGGTCTTCATAATGTGTCCCCCATTGAACCTGCTTGATGTGATTGGACTAGTGGCTGTTGGTTTCTTGATTGGCTCACTGGTGCATGTCTCGCATGTCATGTAACCGCGCTGGGTCATTTTGCTGACTGGACGACCGTATTGATGTCCTGTTCTTGTAACGGCCAACTGATTGTACTTGTCTTTGTTTGAGGACATTGTTGAAGTATGTTGTCACTTTGATCTTTTACTCTTTGTATAATAGCACCGTAGTTCAGCATCGACTGTGGCTTTTTTGTTTCTCCGGTGCCTACACACCAACTCCGATCCTTGTCGCTCATTGATCCCCTGTCGGAGGCCGCGAATCGGTGCCCTACGCGTTGTCCAACTATCCTAAGCGATTTTTGAAGCTTACAGTGTTCAACAATCCTTTGTTTGAAGACGTCACTCTTTTGGACTTGCAATGGAAACACGAAAGAAGACGTCTATGATTCTTGAACAGAACACGATTGGATCCCGGCAAGTTGAATATTTGCCTGTTGTTGACGATAATGTTTCTTGTTCTGGATCGCATAATACCTGTAAGGGTAGTCAGGCTCGAAGTTCGGTTAGTGCACGTTCTGCTGTTAGGCTGGCGGAGCTTAAGAGAAAGCAAGCCGAAACTGAGCTGGAGATTGCTAAGTTACGGTTAGAAATAGAAGTGGGCGCGAACAGCCATGAACATCTCGCCACCTCAAGTCATGTGCCTGAAATCAGAAAGGAACGTATGAGTCAGTTTTTGAAGGATTGTCAAGAAGCAGTGCCACCTCCAGTTACCCCTATGCCGTATTACCACCCGTTTTTGGGAGCTTGTCAACCGCCACTAGATCTGCCGAGAGTCGAGTTAGAATTTTTTGATGGTAATCCGATGACTTATTGGAGGTTCATCAAACAGTTTGAATACTTCGTTGAGGGTCGCGTAAGTGATAGCGGCCAGCGGTTGCTGTACCTTGTGTATTATTGCAGAGGGCGTGCTAAGGAGGCAATTTGTGAATGCACGATACTTCCACCAGAGTTGGCTTATAACAGGGCTCGATGCATTCTTCAAAATCTTTTTGGTCAAAATCATGTCATTGCTCGCTCCTTGATCGATGGTTTGCTTACTGGTCTAAGGCCCCTTAGGGACGACTGTGAGGCTTTGTCGCAATTGTCACTGAAGATGGAAAACTGCCATCTAGCTCTATCTCAGATGAATTTCACGGCCGATTTGAACTCTATAGCCACCATTGAACGAGTGGTTCGTAGTTTGCCCAATGCTTTGCAATCTCGATGGGCCAGGGTGGCAGATGCTATAATTCAACGCGGAGGAGAAGTTGAATTTCGAGATTTGGGAGACTTTGTTGCTGCTGAGGCGAGAGTAGCTCGTAGTAGATTCGGCCAAATAGCGACCGCGAGTACACCACGAAGCCAGACTACCGCACAGCCGTCAAGATTAGCTGATCAGGGAAAAACTAGGAACTTCTCCCTTTACACAGTATCAGAGAAGGCCAATGGATCGGCTTGTCTAGTTTGTTGCGGCGAACACAGTGTAGCATCGTGTGAGAAATTCTTAGCTATGGTTGTCCCGGCTCGTTGGGAAATTGTCAGAACAACCGGTGGATGCTACAACTGTCTAGGGTTGGGTCACCGAGCTTCAAGCTGTCGCAGCAATAAAGGATGCAGCCTGTCTACGTGTAAGGGGTGGCATCACTCGTTGTTACATCGCGACAGAGCCCCTGTTACTCCCCAGGATTACTCAAATACTTGTAATGCGGCCGCTACCTCTCCCAACAGGGTCTCTCTGGGCGTGGTACCAGTGCGTTTAGATGGCCCGTTAAGGTCAATTAACACTTATGCTTTGTTAGACACTGGTTCGGATGTGACGCTAGTGCAGGAGGACCTTTTGCAGGAGGCGGGCGTAAACGTTGACCCTACATCTTTGACGATGCAGACAATAAGTGGTATTACATCCTTGCAAGCAGGTGTGGCCAATTTCCGCTTGTCGGCGTTGAGAAGTGCAGACTACGTCACAGTTGAACGTGCCTACTGCTTGAAGCGCTTGCCATTACGATCAGTGGGAAACGCTTGTGGTCAGCTGGCAAAGCACTGGCCACACTTATCGGACATCCACTTTGATGATCTGACGGATAACAGAGTCCGAGTATTGATAGGTGCAGATGTACCCGAAGCACATTGGCAAATTGAACGCCGTACTTGTGGTAGGAAACACCCGTTTGCCGCGAAAACCCTACTCGGCTGGATATTGTTGGGGCCTGTGAACATGAGTGGTCAGCATTGCGCTTCCGTAAACTGTGTGCAAGTGGATGATCATTCGCTAGAAGCACAACTTAAAATGTTGTATGATGGTGGGTTCGAAGGTGTCGGCTCCAGCGCCCGCTCCCTCTCCATAGAGGATAAGACAGCACTGTCCATCGCTGAAAATTCTATACGACTAGTGAAGGGACACTTCGAAATAGCTCTACCTTGGAGAAATCGACAAGCAGTTGTTCCAAATAATTATGGGTCAGCTCTTCACAGATTGCACTGTTTGAGTCGACGACTACTAAACAATCCAACATTGCGCGAAAGGTACACGGCGGCATTGGAAATAAGCAGGACTAAAGGATACGCAGTTTTGGTGCCACCTGCGCACTTACAACCAGGCTATGCACCAAAATGGTATTTACCGCACCACGCAGTGATTAATCCAAAGAAGCCGGACAAACTTAGAGTGGTGTTTGATTGCGCCGCAAGGCACAAAGGGCTTTCCCTAAACGATCAACTATTTCAAGGACCAGACACTACCGCGGATCTAATTGGAGTCCTACTGCGTTTTAGGGTTGAGATGGTAGCGGTTTCTGCAGACATTGAAGATATGTTTATGCAGGTGAAGGTGCCCATGAGTGACAGAGGTGCGCTACGCTTCCTTTGGTGGAAGGATGACGAGATTGGCTCGGAAGTGATCGAGTATCAAATGACGGCACATCCATTTGGAGCCACTTCATCACCGTTTTGTGCCAACTTTGCCTTGCGTCGAACAGCTAGCGAATGGGGATGTCATTATAATGAGAGTGTAGCCGCAGCAGTACACCATAACTTCTACGTCGACGATCTTCTGATCTCACTACCAACTGTTGAAGAAGCGACGCAATTTGTGGCACAGATCAGGGAGATGCTGAGCAAAGGAGGGTTCAAGTTGTGTAAATGGGTCAGCAGCCACGAAGGGGTGTATAGTGCGATTCCTTTTACAGAGGTCACCGGGTCAGTCAAGCCTTTGGCTGAAGCATCTGGATCGGTGAAGCGAACACTGGGGATAGCTTGGGATTCTCGTGAGGACGCCTTTCTTTATCAGTTCGCAATACCAGATAGGCCGAAAACGAGAAGGGGCATCTTGTCTGCGGTATCGTCCATTTATGACCCCTTGGGTTTTATTGCCCCTTTAATTATGCCCGCGAAGTTACTCCTTCAAATGATGTGTCGCGACAAGGCGCACTGGGATGACCCGATCACTAGCGCATACGAAAAAATCTGGAGTGCGTGGTTAAGTGATATGAAGGCTCTAAATGTTTTGAAGATACCCCGGTGCATTCGCAGGTTCACTGGGCCTGAAGAGCGGCCACAATTGCACATCTTTTGTGATGCTTCAGAGAATGGATATGGTGCGGTTGCTTATGCTAGGTTTCGCACCGAGAACATCGCATACTGCTCATTGTTATATGCTAAGTCAAGAATAGCCCCTCTAAAGGCTGTATCAATCCCACGGTTGGAATTGTCGGCGGCCGTGCTTGCAACGAAGCTGTATGAGGATGTGACCGAGAGGGCTCAGTTAGTTTTCGAAAAGGTATGGTTCTGGACAGATTCTACCACGGTCTTATATTACATAAATGATGAATCTAAAAGGTTTAGCACCTTCGTCGCCAACCGACTGACAATCATCCATGAATTGTCCACACCCAGCCAATGGAAACACGTCAAATCCGGTTGCAATCCTGCTGATCCGCTATCGAGAGGTACTACATCTCTAGCCTCCTTAAAGAACTGGTTCCTCGGGCCAGATTTTCTGCTGAGCGAGAACGATGATTGGCCCGAATTCTGCCTTAGTTGCGAGCCGGAAGATGCAGAACTGAAGCATTCTACTGTTCAGGTCTACGCAACCTCAAAGGAAACACCATTGTCTACTCTAATCCAAGGGTATTCAGACTGGGTTAAGTTGTTAAGGACTGTTGTGTGGCTGTCTCGATTCAAGCAGTACCTGAATGCTCGTAGGTGTGGAACCAGTGGAGTGCTGCAACATGCTCGGTTAATTACTCTAAAGGAACTTCACAGGGCCGAGTACGACGTCATTCGAATCGCGCAGCTCGAATTTTATCGAGCGGAACTAACACGACTCGAAAAGATAGCTGGGGACTCGGCGTCTCCTAAGGGGGAAATACTGCGAGGTCCTCTGGCGCGACTACACCCAATAATGCGTGATGGCTTGCTTTGTCTAGGTGGTAGGTTGGCCTACTCGGAGTACGATGCTTCCTTTAAGTTTCCAATTATACTACCTCCCAAGCACACTGTCACCGATTTGTTGATCCGCTTTTATCACTTGCTGGAAGGTCACGCAGGTGTTTCTCAAGTTCTGGCGAGTCTACGCCGTAAATATTGGATAGTTCGTGGAATGGCGGCAGTAAAGCGGTTAATAGGAACTTGTTGGACATGCAAAAAAAGACTCGCCACTGCCGGTCAACAGCTAATGGCACCGTTGCCGCTAGCCCGTGTGGAACGGGGATGGCACCCCTTCAAGTTTGTCGGCGTGGATTATTTCGGACCATTTATTGTTAAACACGGGCGGAGACAAGAGAAGCGCTATGGATGCCTATTTACATGTATGCAAGCACGAGCCGTACACATCGAACTCTCACCTACATTGAGTACTGACTCTTTTATCATGGCCCTGAAACGATTTGTTGCCCGCAGAGGGACCCCGGCCGAAATATTCAGTGATAATGGGGGCAATTTTGTGGGTGCTGCTACTGAGTTGCGTACTGCCATGAAGAGCTGGTCACAAGCAAAGATCAATGATAAGCTACTGAGTATAGGAGTGCAGTGGCACTACAACCCACCGATGGCCAGTCACAGAGGTGGTATTTGGGAACGCATCATTAGGTCTGTTAGGCGGATCCTGTTATCTGTCGCAGGGCAGCAGACGTTGGATGACGAGACACTGAACACTCTCCTTATTGAAGCGGAGCGCATCGTCAACAGTAGACCACTTGTACCGCTAACTTCGGACCCCAACGACCGCGAGGCACTTACACCTAACGATTTGCTGATATTGCGATCCAACGCAACGCATATATTAACGGCCCTGCCTGAAGAATATAACCGCTGTTGGCGACAGGTGAATTACCTAACTGCGTTGTTCTGGAAAAGATGGGTCAGAGAGTATTTGCCGTTGTTGCAATCGAGACAAAAGTGGTTACACAGCAGTCGAAATTTTAGACCAGGTGACGTGGTTTTGGTCTCTTCTGAAGCGAGCTCGCGTGGAACATGGCCATTGGGAGTTATTGAGAGCTGCACTGATTCTGGAGATGGGCTCGTCAGGACGGCTGTTGTCAGAACAAAGGAAGGGTTGTACAAAAGAGACGTGCGTAAGCTCTGTTTGTTAGAAGGAAGTGACACGGGTGGGAATGTAGTTCCGGCTGTTGGCTCTCCGCAGGTGGGAGGCGGGTCTTCGGATCTGCTGCTCCAGGGAGGACCACTGTGAGTCCAACAGCCGAAGTGGGAGGGATCAGGCGTACCGTTGTAAGTCCTGTGACCTCCCATAGCGGATGGAGTTGGCGTAGGGCGATCCAGAACAGAACGTGTCGTCCTCAACCACTGGAAAATCCGGGACAGATTTTCGCGGGGGAGTGTAACGTCCATTTTGTCAACAGCCATCACCCTTCGCCTGGACCCACATTATTGCCCTAATTCCCCTTGAATTCACTCTGTTTGAACGTTCCACGTATACCGCCCTGCATGACCCTTAGTCGTTTGTTTTCCATGCCCACCTTACATTGGTGACACCACCTGTCTCGCTACTTTCTTTGATGCATGCTCCACTTTATCGATCACTGCTTCGCACTTGTTCCATTTGCGTGTTACTATTGAGGTCAGGGTAGACCGGAGATTTTGTGGGGTGGACACACCACCCATCCGGCTGACATGTGCCCCTAACCTCAGGTCTTCATAATGTGTCCCCCATTGAACCTGCTTGATGTGATTGGACTAGTGGCTGTTGGTTTCTTGATTGGCTCACTGGTGCATGTCTCGCATGTCATGTAACCGCGCTGGGTCATTTTGCTGACTGGACGACCGTATTGATGTCCTGTTCTTGTAACGGCCAACTGATTGTACTTGTCTTTGTTTGAGGACATTGTTGAAGTATGTTGTCACCTCGATCTTTTACTCTTTGTATAATAGCACCGTAGTTCAGGATCGACTGTGGCTTTTTTGTTTCTCCGGTGCCTACACACCAACTCCGATCCTTGTCGCTCATTGATCCCCTGTTGGAGGCCGCGAATCGGTGCCCTACGCGTTGTCCAACTATCCTAAGCGATTTTTGAAGCTTACAGTCGGGTCGAGTCAGCTGACACTGGAGAAGGTGTTGATGTGAGCTACCTGGACTTTCCGAAGGCTTTCGATCATCTGGACCGAAGGCCACCAACTTATGGCCCGCGGGCCGGATCCGGCTCGCGTACGACAGTTGATTTTGACACCCGACTAATTCACGTGCCTATCCTAGCTCTGTTTTTACGACCTTCGCACTAATGGACTTTCTATCAAGTCATTGTATGATTCCATTCTGTTTGAATACGTTCATTCATTAACACGAGGGCATCACAGCTATGTTTGACATCTTCATTTCGCCTATCAGCTTCGACAGTTTAAGCGATACTCTGCGTGTAGCTACTTTAATGGGACCGCTCACACCGCAATGCTGCACTTCGTACTGTAAGCTCGATCGCGTTACATTCTCTAACCCTGAACTTCCGTTTGACCTCAATCACTTTGTTGCATTTTAGTTTGCAGGAGACCCACGCAGTCGTATAGTTCACGCGCATGCGCGGTGGCGTTCGTGGGACCATGCATGAAATTGATCCAGACTGTGGCTTAGTAAACTGCACCAAACCCTCTTGTGAAGGTGAACAGGTCAGGTCCTCTTGATAATTTTCGAGCTCATGACGTCCATGAGAACTGGAACCTCGTAATGACAATGAAAGGATGCTGCAGTAAAGTGTGTGAAGTGGGCAAAAATTTGTTGTTGGGTGATTTCGGTGTCTACGCAATGTCCGGTTGCCACTCTCGGGACAGCAGTTGAAAAACCATAACGCAAGGTACTCATTTTAGCCGGCCCTATTCGTGTATTTTGCAACGGCCGTTGTGAAATATATGCGTTGTGTGCTATAAAGGTTAAGATGTAAGCTACGCATGCAGGTTTGGTGAGCCGTAACTTCACCAGAGACCGCTAATTCTCTGCTTTACTGGTGTGCTAGTAGGATGCTAATTACTTCTCTAATTCAGTGCCACTTACATTTTCATCTCAAGTGAACTGTACCGCTTCTTTTGTCTACTAAGAGGAAGAAAGTGGACGCAGAACGTCGCGTTTGCAACGACGAATGGGGAGTGAGCTACTTCTTCGTAGAGACAAAGGACCTGAAATGTAGCTGCGTCATATGTGGCGAAAGTATATCGGTTTTGTAAGAGTACAATCTCCGCGTCATTATGAAGCAAAACACCTATTATCATACTCCAAGTATTCGGGGCAGCAATGCTTGGAGAGATAAGGGATTGATAAGTACTTTTAAAACACAGCGAATTCTCTCCACAAGAGTTCACTGAAAATTAAGCTGGCACTCGTACAAGTTACAAAATAGTTCATAAGATGGCTGGACAAGAAAAACCGTTTACTCTTGACAACTTGATCAAAGAGTGTATAATAGAAGCAATGACTGGTGACCTGAGAAGGTCGATTTGTTTTCCGCTATCAGCCTTTCTACAACTTCTGTTGTGCGAAGAACAGAATAACTTGGAGATCCATCAGAAAGCTAAGACATTTTTTGGTTTTCTGTGGCGCTGGATGAGTCTAATGATCTGTGGAGTACGTCAAATACTCATGTTCATTCATGGAGTCAATTCGCGCTTTCAAATAAGGGAGGAGTTGGCGTTGGTCAGCAGTCTGCATGGAACGACAACCGGAAAGAGCATTTTCGTGGAAGTCCAGAAAATTATGCAACATTATAAATTTCTGTGAAATCCGTTTCTTGATGTGACAGTTGATGAAGGGAAAAGCATAGCTGGATTGCGGAACGGTCTGGTAGAGCAAATCAGGACTCAATTGGACGAATTGTAAATTCAGGCCGCTCTGTTCATTCACTGAATCCTACATCAACAAGCGTTCTGTGGCAATGACTTAGATATCACTTGTGTACTCAAACCAGTCATTTCTGCCATTAAGTTCATTCGGAGACATGCTCTCAATCACCGTGAGTTCAAGTCTTTTTTGGAAAATATTGATTCCGAGTCCTGTTATTTACGCTACCAAACATCAGTGCGACGGCTCAGTTCAATTACGTTTTTGCAAGGTAGGAAATGAACGAGCTAGATTCATGAATGAAAAACATAAAGTCGACTCACAGCTGTCAGGTTCTACCTGGCTGGCATAGTTGGTATTTGTGATCGATAGCACAACGCACATGAATGACTTGAACTTGAAAATACAGGGTAAGAGCAACCTCATCTGTGATCTGTACAGAATAGTCACAAGATTTCGGTGAAACTTGCTTTGGTTTGCAACACAACTGGAAGGAGAAGATATTTCTCATTTTAACTGCTTCAAGGGGTTTTACATTAAAATCGCCGACCTTCCGAGATCAATTATTTGTGAACTGCAAAAGCTTTTTTGGAGAGGTTTTCAGATTTGGAAAGATATGAGAATGGAATTCTACTGTTCCAGAATCCATATGATTGCAAGCTTGATGATGTTCCAGCTGAACTACATTTAGAGCAATCTGACCTGCAGACAAATTTCGTTTTTAAACAGAAACATAGGAAGGGACAAGTTGTGCAATTTTATCACTCTCTGCGTGATGTTTAATTTGCAGAAATGAAAATATTGAGGCTGTTATGGCTTCAGTTTTTGGAACAACTTATCTCCGTGAGCAAACATTTTCAAAATGAAGTAGGTAAAACCAACTCACTGAACCAGATTAACTGATGCACATTTGAAAGCAATTCTCTTGATCGGTCGAAGTTATTTCAAAGCAAATATCGATTATATTGTGAAGGCCGAACTTTACTTGCAAATATCTTACTAACTTTTTTCTCAGCCTAGTGTAACTTCCGGATGTGTGCATAGAAGTGAGGAAAATTACTTTTAGTTACCGTCTGCGCTAATACGTTTTACACTTCACAAGCTGTGACAACTCACAAACGTGCCAAGCGGCACTGGACTGATTAGCACTGGCTGTCCGTCAATTCGGGCTTTGCTTCGCATTCTCGAAGTTCAAAGCCTTCCCCCAAGATTGGCCTGGACCGCCTCCTGCGCTGACCCTTGGTGGGGATCAGCTAGAAATCTTTCAAAAATTCAACTACCTGGGAGGTTGTGTCAGCGTCCGTGGGATTGAAGATGAGATCCTGAACAGTATACCAAAAGCTCGAGCCGCTTTTGCTAACCTTCGCCAATTATGGCGCCGGCGCGACATCACTCTCGCCCTGAAGGGTAGAGTGTACCATGCAGCAGTACGTACGGCCATACTGTACGGTTGTGAAACCTGGCCCCTTAGATCAGTAGACATAAAGTAGCTAGCTACGCACGACCACCGATTCCTTCGGAATTTGGCTCACATTTGCTGGGAACACCGAGTGAGCAATCATCATGTTTGTCGCCTTGTTTATGGCACAGGAAAAGGAAATGAACCGCTCAGCACAGTTATTTCACGCATCAGGCTCCGATGGCTCCGCAGCGCGTGAGGCATGCCAGCCTACCGGCTTCCGCTAGGTGCATTGTTTGTTCGCTTAAGGGTGTGGATGGAAGAAAAGGAGGGGTGGCCAAGCAATGACTTGGTCGAGAGGAATGAAGGCCCTCAGTACGGAGCTGGCCCCAGTTGGAGTGTCTCGGATCCCCGGTTGGGGTCTAAATAAAACGAGAACATGTTTGGCTGGATACACTTGTTGACACGACAAGGAGCTGACCTCAGTGGCGTTCGAGCTGTGGGTTTCTTTGTCCCACTCCATACCTCTTAGCCTCCGGCTCCAACCCCGATCTCACTACTTAGCCTTGTTTAATTTTTCATGGTAAATTATTTTGCTGCATAGTAGCCGGCTTATAGCTTACCGGAAGGATGCCCATCCGTTACCGGTATCTCAGCTGGCTTGCGTCTGTTGTATTTCCCCCTTTTTGCGTTTATGTGTTGGGGCACAGTAGCTGAGGTGCTTCCCACCTCTAGCTAACGTGTACAATGAAGATGATGATAATAAATACGTTGGATTACTTTCATTTTTGTACTTTGTACGTCACTCATCCATATTTCTGACGGAATGTGCAACACCGTTTGTAGTCGTTTCGTTAAGTATGCACGCTTTGGTCTTTGAGTATTGTGAAAAGTCGAATCCGACCCACGGCCTTGATTTTGTTCGAAATTCGGACTAGTAAAAGGGTTGGTGACCCCTGGATTAGACGATCGACCCTACCAATCTAAATCGTGTCTGATTGGATAGCTTACTCGGGTATGTAACTGATTTGAATTTAGTTGTATGGAGCTTCCTTTTCGTTTCGTTTAACGGCCGATCATATGTTGCCAAGAGGATTGTACATTTGTGGTGGATGGTAAAGAGTTTAGTCTAAAGATCTTGTCATAGTCCTGTAAAAAATAGCACGTTAACGAACTGCCGGATTTGACTTTTGATTTGAGCTAGGAGTGTTACGTGTTGCTCGATTCCTATACCGATTTTTTTGAGGGATATTTCTAAAATGGAGTTCGTTAACATTGAACACTTAAACATATATTGCGAATCCGGATTCACTGAAGGATTCGTGATTAAACTCTTCGTTCCGTGGGTTTAGAGCTGGAGCATTCCCAAATTTTGGCATGAGTGCTATGTGAATCGGATAAACTTAATCACCTTTTATTTTTATGGTTTCATGGGCGTTGCGCGTAACCTTTATAGTGTTTGTTTACAGACGAGTATTCAAATATTTAACATCCATAGCACAAGATCTACATCGATCCTATTTTACTGCTCTTATCTGATTAATATGACTGGATGAGGGTTGTCTGTTTACCAAATTACCCCACCGCATTTGGTTACACATTTTACGTCTGAGGTGCGTTTTGAGCTCGTCGGTTGCCTTACTCAACTGAATTGCCATGGGGTTTCCGCCGCCCTACAATTTCACTAGGTGACCATTATTTGATAGCCTGTTGACAGAAGCGCACACCTGAGTAATTGGAATTAACTCAGGAAATAGCAGCGCAATTTGTTAATTGTCTGTCACAAGTACGCGGTACCATGCCGGACAATTTGGGTGTCTCGCCAGTGTTTCCATTAACATGTTATTATAAAAGAGAATGCTGGAATTAATGGACATCGCAGAAAAAATTCCTAAGTGTACGGCCTTTAAATGCAAAGGTATAGTTTGAACTACGGAAATAGACAACAACTGGGACCGTTTGAACATAATACTCAGGACCAGAGTGAACCGGAAGGCATGAGAGGTGGGTTACACCCCTTAGCACTGACCGAATTAGCCTACAAATCATTGACTCACGAACGTTCCTGAAATTGCTCTATGGTCACACTTGAGTTTTGTATATTTCGAATCCTCGTATTGCGCCCTGTTCAACTGGAATACTGACTAATTGCAGATCAGTTGCCGAAACCCAAATGGCTGTGCTTATTCCGCACATATGAAAGGAAACTCAACCCAAATTATCAAGTAGGAATACGCTCATGTAAAACAAAACTTTTGGGAATCGCCGACGTCAAAACCTTCACATACAAATGTATGCGAAGTACTGGTAACTGCATTAAGTTGATGATGTTGACCTACGAAGCTCAGCACTGATGTTGCTGACATTCAGCCACCAACTTCATTAAGGTGAGCAATGCATGGTTATCGGCAGCTCTACTTTAGATGCTGAACTGGGTAAATTTTTGGAATGTCATACGCTTGGATTGTTGCATTCTCAGTCCGGTAACGCGAACTGTGTATAGTCTAGTGTCCATCTACTGCTTCTTTGTTACCTGGTCTACTGAAATGAAGAAAAGTTAATCACAACTATAGGATGAGACTGACTAATCCAGGTCTTGAAGTGTGTGGACCCACTGTGCAAAGGAGACAGGTGATTATTTGAGGGGGAGGTGATCGGTTTATCATTGCATGTGTGATATCGGTAACGATTACTAAAGCACCATCTGCATTCGCACCTCATCAACTGATGAATGCATATAAGGAGTGCACGTTCGTATGAAGAGATCCTGCTAGTCTTTCTCAGTGTAAAAAAGCACCGGCAAATTTGGCTTCTCCCTACAATGAAATGTTCAGCTCTGCGGACGTACAAACGGGAGGCGCGCTGGGATTTCAGGGTGCATTTACTGCGTATTTTGCCTACTTCGACAATCATTGGTGCAAAACGTTCCCTTGTGGTTGCAATTCGTATAGGTGGCTAAAGCCACAAGCCATGAGCCATTCACTGATCAACAGATATGCTAAGCATGGCATTGGAAATCGCCAAACTGTTTGTGCACTAGTGGTTGTGATTTTACGGTAGTCAATACAAAGCAAGGGAACTTTGGTCACTGTCTTGAATAGCCAAACAGGTCAACTTTTACTTTCCAACACATCGGCCCATGGTTTGTAGGATTTGCAGACAGTTTACATTATGTGAGTCAAACTCAGACGCTGCATCATCTACCGTTTCCATTACGGGTTACTACGGGAAAGATGACCAACTAACACTATTTATCCGCCTGCATCAAGGTTGCACTTTCGAATGGTTTCCAATCACTAGATAATGCGTCCAATGCAATTCCCAATGTAAACCTTAACCAATTGCTTTTTATTTTGGACCCCTTTCTGGAACACTTCCAAGCGGATTTTGTTCATGCGTTGTACACTAATGTTAGGTTCCGTGGTTAGTTTCTGCAAGGTGTAGTCTCTATGCTTTTGTAACCAGTAGAACGCGGTTTTTAGCTACATGTTGACCAATCCCAGCGTATACATAGTCCGAGATGGATCCAAAATACATGGTACCATCTAGCAGATAATAGTTACCTGCAAAAACTCAATTGTTTGTGCTCTTATATCGACCATAAATGGCGCAGGACAACCACTTAAAACAGTCAATACCATGAACTCGTCAACGCAAACATGGATGCTACATGCCAGTGAACGGAATTGGACAGCTTGGCTCATAGCCGGTTGATCGATGTTTAGACATGCGTTTTTACACCGGGCTGAGGGCTGGAATGCAGAAAATTTTCACAAGGTTTAGACCCTGAAGTTAACTTATTTACCCCCAAGGAAGTAAAATGGAATCTTACGGGGGAGGTGGTAAGTATAAGTCCGAGGATTGGGTCACCACTCTGTAGCTAAACAAAATTAATGACAAACTCACCTGTACCAAAACATTTAACTAATCAATCAATCAAATCAATATTGATTAGAAAGCAGTGACTAATCATTAATAAGTGGTCAATGAACTAGAATCTTTTCAGTAATAAAATTTAATGCCCAAAATGCGGCAAAGCAGCGCAGCTTGATGGCTGCTGCATGGGCTCGCTTGTTGGTTGTGGTACTTTTGAGTCAGGCATTCGTTAGTTCAGTCGAATTACAAATTTGAATGAACACTAATGTGGGAGTGTAAGTCAGCCGATTGGTAAAAGGCGCGACTGAAAGCTTACAAGGTAGAAGGCACAAAACGGGCGGTTAGTGTATAAGACGTGTCAATACACTGTGGTGGTGAGAAGTTGTCATTCAGGAAGCAATTTGAAGGGATTGTTGAAACAAATGCTAAGCGACAGACATCGGTTCATGTTTGATCAAGGTGTATACGCCAAAGCAAGAAAGAGAATGAACTTGAAGCACGACATACCATGTGCATTAGCCGAAATTGCACCAAATATAATATAAATTGTAGTAACTAAGCATTATCAACCATCTCCTTGGCCTACACACAATAATAATTGCTCCTAAATAGGTGTTTGCTTTATCTTGATGAAAAAATTGCTTAAAATAGTATACACTTGCTGTAAAGCAAGGTAATCAATGCAATAATTAACGGAGAATTAGTGTATAAACTAGGAAACATTTGGGGTACTTGATTATGGTGAACACGCATTGGGTTGGAGTACTGTAGAAAGGTTGAGACCCAGTGGTTCAGGGAGCTGTGAGATAACTTCATGTGCGTGTGCACTGCGGTATTCACCGTGAACTTTCAAGGGCACTCAGTGAACACCGATTTGGGGGCACAAACGGAAATAACTAGGTATACACACACACACGTACGGATGCATTGAACAATGAACAATACTTTATCACGGGATAAAAGTGAGCGCTTGACATGTTTCGTAGGATGGTTTGGGTGAATATGATGAAATCAAAATAAATGTGGGTCATCTACCGAGCATCTACTGATGTGAATGCGTCGATAAATAATGTCAGTGGAAAATATAAAAAGAATGTAAGCATGCAGAAATACACGGGGTGTAGTGGTCCTTGATGTAAGGCGTGAGAAAAGTAAGGTAAAGTCGCTCTATTATGCGCCGCCTCCATGGGTCCATGTGAAACGTAAATCCTGTAAAATGGCATGATTGGCATAATCAAAAATGGCGTAATTTAGGTAAAAAGTGTTGGAAGATAGGATCAACATCCAACCATTTTTTGCACATGTCCAAAGTAGGGGAGGATACAACTGAGTATGGAAGGGCGTTCCAGAGTTGGCAAACTCTGGGAGGGAAAAGTAGTTCCGTCGACACTCTAGACGGTTATATTGTACCCTCAATTTCAAGCAGTTATGCCTGAGCTGCGTTTCGTGGCAAAGTTTTAACAAATGGCGGGGGTGCTTGGTTGGGATCACTCAATAACTTTGTACCCTAATATGAGTTCTCCGCACAGCCTCCGGTAGCGTCCGTTGAGAATTCCCAACAACTTCAGTCTTCGGTGGTATATGTGACAGCGAAGGCCATTCACATTCTTTGTTAATGTTCATTATGGTGCCTCTAATGCCTCTAGCTCGCGCTTCAACCAAGGTTGCCAAGCTGGGCTAGCGTATTCAACGTGTGGGCACAAGTAGAAATTTGGCATCAGTGGGAAGATTGACGGGTCAAATTTCCTGAATGCATTTCGCAGGATACCGACGTGCTGGTTGCCTGTTAGTACAGTTAACTCAGCCTGTTTTGAACAGTCACCCTGTACGAGCACACCAACGTCACGCTCCTAGGAACTGATTTGCAATTCGTGTGCCCCAAGCAAATACGTGTAGTCATGTCTATGACGTGATTGGACAACGCGACATTTGTGTACGTTGAAAGGAAGAGTTGTTTAAACTAACCAGTTTGACACCATCTTAAGATCTCATCGGAGCCCTTCTTGGTCATCCGGTCTGCCGATCATTCGCTACACTTGATAGCATCCGCGAAATATAGGAATTCGGAAGCAATTAATCTAACGAAATTGTTAATAAACACCAAGCATAAACAGTGCCCTAGCACCAAGCCTTGTGGTGCACCACACTCTACTTCGACTGTATCGGACACATATTCCCGGACACTCTCCTCCAACCGACTTTTGCGAAGAAAATTGCTTATCTAACTCAGTAATGGGTCACCAATGCCTTGTTTTCGAAGCTTCTAAAGGAGAATTCGATGGTCTAAGCGATCAAACGCTTATATCGACCCCTGCTCCATTATCAACGGCTACAGTCCAGCTATTATGTGCAATTAATAAGTTAGTTGTGTATGAACGCTTTTGACAAAAGCAACGTTGCTCTGGAGCCATTATGTTGTGGCTTTCCAGATATTGCGTTGGAGCATCTGCTATGACTGATTCCATACTTTTGGATAGTACAGCAGGTAGCATTATTGGACGGTACTTGGTTGGGTCAGTACGGCTATCTTTATGAATGAGTGATGAGCCATCGCTTCCATACTGGTGGAATATGGTTATCCTCTGTACATCACGGGTAGAAAACGGGTCAGTGGTTTTGCTAGACCACTACCTACTGCCTGCGCAACCTTTGGTCGAATGTTGTCGAGTTCATGAGAACTGAGGATACGCAAGGGTAAAAACTTCTTCAAAACAGCTTCCGCAGTGGTGATGTTGTATAAATCCGACGGTGGAGTAATAGAAGCGAGAAAAAGATGTGAGCTGGTTATCTGCTGGAAAGTTTGGTAATGCTAAAACGGTAGGAGATCGCCTGCTTCTATTGCTGACCGGGTACATCCAGGAACCGTGAACAGTGCTGGAATCCCACGCTTCACCTTTCGACGGTCATTAACGTACCTGTGCAGAAGTTTGCGGTTCTTGCACAATCGCTTCGTTAACTCCTGCTGACGCGTGACCTTGTCCTCGCGAATCAGTTTGACACAGAAGTTACGATGTGCCATGTATGCAGTTCTGGTTTCAGCATTCGGGAATTCCTTGTGAGCTCGTCATGCTGAATCCCTCAGAGACACACATTTACGTGTTCTGCTCCTCAGAAATGGTATGTATTTGTTTTATGTTAGAGGGACTTCTGTTCCGATGCGTGCGCTACCAGTGGGCTAAAGTCCTTGTGAACCCTTCCCAGGAAACCTTTGAAAGGCACTCGGTTATGATAGTCCAAGCTGTATCCTTAACAAGCGTAGATAACACGTTATAGTGTGAGATAGTATGCAATTTATCATCGTTCTTTTCAGGATATTCCGCATAGCATGTATAGTCAAAGGATAGAGTTACATGGTCACTGCCACCCAGTGGCGTGCTTGTAACTATCCCGTCGACCATGAGTTCTCCGTTATTACGCACAAGATCGAGTATCTACGGATTGTTATCGGTTCGAACTCTGGTGGAAAAGGTTACGTGGTTGTACAAAGGTGACTAGCCATTAGCTTCTGCAGGCAGGGTTTAAAGTGCGCACTATCGGTTGCTGGCGTTCCCGTGTCATGCACGTCGAAGTCACCAGCGATAAGAATGTGGACATCGGGTTTGTTCAAAGAAAACCGAAAGATGTGATTCCGTTTGGAGTCCATTTCTGACGTATAGTTTGGTGGGCGGTAACTTATAGCTGGCGGACATGTATCCTTGTTCCGCTACTGTAGACGGCACCGAAGTGAATCAGGAGCGCAGATTTCCGGGTGATCGATAACATCACATCGGAAGTTTGTATTATAATAAAAAATCACACCACCACCCCTTCCAGTTCAATCGTTCCAAAGCAGCGACATACCAGGTAAATTGGTCTCAGAATCGGTTATCTCATGATTTAACCAGACCTCTGTAATAATGACGAGGTCCCACGGTTGTTAGTTGTAGAGTTCTCTAAGTTCGGCCAACTTACTTGTCCTTTGGCGTTTGTGTACACAAAGGATAGGCATTTCCTTGTTAGGCCTGAGTTTGTGCATGACAAATTTTTGTTTGTATCTAAGCCAACCTTGTAGTGACTGGCCTTTAATCCTTATTTGGCTTATGAATTTCAGTCAAATTGCACGACATTTTGAGCGTTCCTGAACAGAGGTTTCGCTCTTGCTGTACTCTGTCCTGTTGTTTGTCGTGGGTGCTGTTGTGTTGGTCTCTCCGCTGGAGTGTGCGGACAAAGACGTTACGGCATTTGAAAGTGTTATCAAAGTGCTTATTACTCGTGGCCGGGTGCCTGTTGCCTTTAGTCAGATATCTGTTGACAAGCTGGTTCGAATCGTTGACCAGTTATCCAACAGAATTTGCGTCCTTCCCTCGAAGTGTATTACTACATTCATTAACCTTGGACCGCAGCCTCTGTAGTTAGGTGATGGCGGAATGCTTGTCAAGGATTTGACAATAACATTGGCAAGAGAGCTTCGCGGATGCAGCACCACTTTTCTCGGTTATATGGTTGCGCAGCATGCTCAGGAGAATCCAAAAGCTCGGGAACACTATGACAAGATATGGTTTGCACGTAATGGCGAGTAGGAATGCCACCTTGGTTACCTGCTTCCTTTGGACGATATTTCCAAGGGGCGTTGCGAAGACGCTGTTGAGAGCGGGACAGCCGCTGTCTCACCCACTTTGTTCGGCGTTATTCGGAGAATTTGAGGTTCACCAGCGTGCATTGAGGTTTCGTGACACGCTATGCGTCTCAACATAGGAGCCCAAGCAGAATTCCAATGGCAGCGCGGATATAACTCCACCTATCACGATCGTCTAGCAACGTACCTTTTATTGTGCCAGATTTGGATTCGTGAACACACACAAGAGTTAACGCAGCATGGTTGTGTCTAGCGTATGTCTGATTCACAAAGTTTTCCGGCAATTTGGATTGTTTAGAAGGCACCAATGGAGTCGAGGGTGAAAACTGCGTTGCTCCCTGTGTGCTCGGTAAACAAGATGGACCTACGTGTGTCGCTCCCGGTGGGCTTGTCGAGGCAATCAATGCGTAAGTTACCTGCTTGTTGTCTGCACCAGATTGATTTCGGATCTGAGCTGTCGGTCCCATTGCTGAATCTCCAGGTGAAGCGTCCACGGTTGGATGAGTGGTGGTAGGCATGTTTGTCCAATTATGGAATTGTGTTGACTCGGTTGAGTTAGAGACACAGACGCTGTACTGCGGTTGGAAGGTCTATCTCTCTTCATCGGCTTACATCCAAAGCTTAGTTTGGCTGGTGTAGCTATTGACTTGCCTATAGTTACCTCCAAGGGAGCAATCTCCGTATTTACAAAATGCGCTATTATGCCAGTCATCCTATCACATTTTTCATGCGCAAGGTAAACAGTTTACAAATAGAACAGGTTGGACAAAAGCAAAATGTATCAGCACATTTTGCTGCCTCACTTCTTGGACAGCTCGGCCTATAAATTACGGACTGTGCTACCTAATGCAGCTATAACAGGTTACCTCGATCTAAAGGACTTCACCGCAATTCTCTGATGAACGTAGGCGACGTTGCACCATAAAAACGCTTGTTTCGCTGTTAGCGTGCGCAGTAAGGTCTATCCAAACGGCCTTTTGGTACTGGCGCACGCGTGTGCTGAGTGTTTTCTGGGCCAGGCGTTAAAGCCCTCACGCGCTTTGATAGTTATTCAACCTACACCATGGTCAGTTGGCTGAGACTGCTGTATGTCTCACCGCCTCCCCAAGGCGCGGCGCACAGAGTGTGAGGTTCAGCGAGCTGGCGTATCGTGGTTGAACACAAACTCACACACGCGGCGGAGTGTATTGTTCGACCTGCCTTAGACGACGATAGCAGGGTTGCGCTGCTAAGCGTCCCAAAGTGCCTCGGACACGATTTTCAGTAGATGAGCGAAGCAAAACGACGGTAACCTAGTTATGCGGCTATTTGCAGGGATAGTCGTCGGGTGGTTTGGGGGTCCTCAGCTTCTTCTTCCGGATGAGATCAAAAGGTTTCCCAAGCAGCTCCTGAGTGATGTGGTTACACACGTAGGACTCACCAAAGCGTAAGTCAAAACTGAGAGCTGCAGCAAGTGTATAATTCACACAAGTTAGATCCAAGGGGTGAAAAGCACTTAGTAGAGTCCGTCGAATTGGTTTGAACCAGCGCACGCACATACTTGTGTGTGGAGAATTAGTGTGAGTACAGAGGGCGAAGTTGGAGCCGAGTTAAAAGGCTTCTGTAAACGAGCTTCGCCAAAATGAAAGTTGTGACAAACATACACACGAATATATACATACAAAGGACGTGCCTGATGAGAAAAGTCTAAGAAGACTTAAATGCTCTAATGAACATGGATCAAAAGATCTTCACGGTGATTGTTAAGACGGCCACAGCTTTTACACGCCTTTTGGTGGAGAAAATGCTAGAAGGACTTTCTATCTAGATGTCATAAACCAAATTATCGTGCTCGTGGACAAATTCTTGTCACTGTCCAGATAGCTTTTATGAATCGTGTACTACATACTGCTCCATTGCGCAATTCCTTTCAATTAACGTGAAAAGTCCCCTCCACACTTGCTTTTTTCCTGGAGAGTATTTCTCCATATGCTGCAGTTAGGAAGAAGTTGTCCCCTTTGACGCTGTAACCTCTTCCAAATAAGTAACATATAGCTAAATACCACACCCACTGAAACAGTTTCTCCTAGTGGCCGAGATTCGTACTTCCGAGATTTGGAAATCCACTCATGAGCTATTTACTGTTTATTTTTGTCAAACTACAAACTTTGATATCGATTTTATTAAGTTAATCGGCCACGTACTGATGAAAACAACAACGGGTTTCGGTGGGAAACAATTGTTCGTCGACAGTTAGGTTCACCTCAGGCACCTAGCACTGTCTAGACATGTGAATAAATTCATTCCATAATGCAGATCGTCAAGCTAACTTGTCAGTCTGCAGTATTTCACCTCTGGTAGTTCGCATATCAAAACGACAGAACCTCATGATTTACTTGAATGTGTTTTTGGTCGTTGTCTTCCAGAAAACAGGCAATCCGTTTTTATCGCACCACAGCATATTCAATGCCATGTTCTTCATACCCGTAAAGCCTCTGATATAAAGTAGCCCAATAAATGCACGCAGCTCAAGAATACTTACGTTGCACAGACAACTGACACCTACAACTTTCTTGTCCTCCGCCTCGGTGCATACTTGATTCTCTTTCAGCATCTGGGACATGAGTATCATGTCAAAAATGATCTAGTGATCATCATATTTTGCACTTTTCTCAGTGAAGTTGCTCCCGCTCTAGCCTTATATACATTCCCTGATGGCATCCTACCAACTTTAGTTGTCTGGAACTCATTTGCGGTCCACGTTATTTGAACTTTGCTGGAAGATGCAGTACCGGCTGCCACACTCTTTTAACTGTCCTCATGAGGAATGCCATTGTCAAAACTCTGCTTATCGGGATGCTGTGATCTTCTGCTGACTGTTGGAAAATGCAGTCTTCATCAGCATCATATTCATTCTCGTCTCCAGACTTGTTATAATCGACAGCCTTGCGTTATCGTAAAACCTCAACAGCTGTTTTCCTCTTACAAGCACTTTTATAACAATAGCGCTGAAATTTATAGGCTGCAAATGAAAACGAAACCGGATTAAATGAGAACACTCATTTTGACCGCTAAGGCGCTTTCTAGGTAGTAGAACACAACTACTTTTCTCGAAAACCTTACTAGTTACGAAAGTGAAACAGCACAGTTATGAGGGACTTCTGGAAATCACAAAACTCACGAAATCTCTTTGAAAAATGTTTACAATTCTAAAATGGATTGACATCAAATTCCACTGAGCGGTCAAAATGACCGCTCCGGGCGTTCATGTGTTAAGTACTTAACAGTGACTTGTGCTTGTAAGCAAAATTTGCCCCTGCATTAAGTTTGTCGAAGAATGCATGTTTCTCCACCCCTTCATGGTTACTAATGCCCATGAAAGGACGAACGTCCTTAGCTGTGAAGGAAGAAGAGCTATGCAAGTAACTTTATTTCAATGACCGATAGGAAGACACTCGTCTAGCAGCGCACTCTGCGCACCATATAATCAGATATAGCTACCATCTTCTAATAAACCAGGACCGCCGAATCACATTGCGCGCCACAGAGTATTTGCCTGGTATATATTCATGCCCACGCACCCTCTACTTCACGATTTGCTTTTATTGTTTTCGGTAAACAATGTGGAGTCGCACCTCTAGATGTCAATTACTCAGCGTGCACTAGCTATCTTATCCTAGTGATCTGAGAACAGTTAAGCACCCAGCGCGCCACAGCGTCACAGTTGCCCAAATATATTTTAGTATATTCGTACTTGATAGTTATTCTGTGCTCTTAGATAATCCTCAGCCACTGGTGATATCTAAATATTCTTTGACAACTGTATTTACTCCTGAAGCACTTAGCCACCTTCTGATCTTCGTTCGATATTCCACAATTTTAGCTAAAGCCTAAGTCATAATGCAGATAAGCACAAAATCATAACCACGTTACAAATAACTTACTCGGCCAATAACATTAATGTGGCCATAATTTACCAATTGCAGGATATTTACTATATCTACGCGTGTATGTCAGCTTCCTTGGTAGGATTGCTGGGCCCTCCATTTTCTCTTCCCTTCCTTTACATGATGGAACGATTAACATTGAAGAGTATTTACGGAAGACTTCTCTGAGACTCACCTGACCTGCTGATCACCTGCCTAGACATGGACACACAAACAGAAAACACATGCTATTGCTTCCGAAGTATTTCCAATCTGCGTACTGCCACATACCTCTCCGACCACATTTGTGGCTTCAGTCACCTACGGTAGATCATGTCTAAGCCACTCGGTCAGCAAACAGAAAAGTTTGCGTACGGTTTGGCTGCGAATAACTGCGAGACAAATCGATCGGAATGAAGCCTTACCAGTGACAATTGGATTAAATTACGATTGACAGAAACATTCCATGACCTAATGGGTTGTCGCCTGGAAAGCATTCTCCCTCTAAAAGGTCGCAAATCTCTGCTTAACAACAGTGCGACGTGGCGGATGAGACTCACCAGCAAATAAGATTAATGTCCTCTGCATCACATTAGATAGTCTTCCTACATCATATACCAGTTCTTTTGATGCATACACTCAAACATCTATATATACCCACATTAAACATACTCTAGTCCTCATTCGAAACACAGTACGATGTTGCTTCTTACAAGAACACTTTGCATAGTTATAGTTTTGCATATAATCTTTCCAGGACCTTGCGAAACTATGTTGCTTGTACTATTTTAATCATGCCTGATTTGGTGTGCCTCGAAACATTCGAGAATAAAACGTTAGTTGCTTACATAGATACATCTCTCTCCAGAGACGGAAATCTTTCTACTGCTTCCTGTTACCAGCATGTTAATGCTGTACCGAAGGAGCAAAGGTATTCACCATGACAATGCCCAAAGCACTTACCTTATCTACACAATGCAGTGCCTTGGACCCAGTCGAATTTTGCACCGCAATTCCGTCAAAATTTGACATGTATTGGCATTCCTTGACGGGTCTTGTAATTCAGCCCACTTCGCTACAGTACTCAGCTCGCTGGACAGCGGTTGTCCTCAAGATGTAGCGCATTGTCATTTATAAACATGAGAAAAAATGGCGACTACTGAAGTGAACCATCGACTAACTCACTATGAGGATTGCCCATGGTGGATCTAGACTCACCAATTTTGATATCGAATTAGTTACCAAAGTGCAAATCTGAAAACTAAGTCCTCGGTTGGAAATGCATTTCACACCAAGAAAACATCTCAAGTAAAAATAGGTGCTTGTCCGAGTCAAATGCATCAGGTTGCATACTATTCCTGGAACCTTGAGATCAATTTAGCAAATTATTTCGTCCAAAAACAAATGCGGTTTGTAAAACATGACTTCTTTTAATAAAGTCATGCTGGTCCGCTCCATCTAAGCTGCCACAATCAGTTATATGCAAATTTCGTTCTAAATAATATTTTCTAGGTATTTAAGCATAAAATTCCATGGAGTTGTGCAGATTTGGAACCCTCTTATGAAATGCCGCAGTGGTCGTCATTATCAAAATACTGCGGTAACTTTCTTTCTTGAAGAGAACAGTTAGGAATGAAGTTGAGCGTCATTTTGAAATAGTGCAACTGTTTCGGGTGTTCAACACCAATTTCGTATTTGCAACAGTTAAGAAGATACACGAAGTATTATTGGAGCATTTTAGCGAGCAGTATAACAATCGCAGGACGAACTCTTTCAATATCTGCTGACTTACAGGGGTTTAAAGCAGACAACAACTGAAATAGGTTTGATGTGTTCATAAAAACACCCTGCATTTCAGCTTGGAGCTGACTATGAGGCGATTGCACAGACATTGTTCTCATTTTGCAACTTCTGACAAACATGCAATATCAACTCTTTTAGCTTTATCTTCCACAACCTCAGTATCGTCATTTGTAGTCCGGTTACTAATTCCATCTAAGAAACTTTTGATTGCTCCTAACTATAAGACGACTTTGACATTCCTTTTCACTCTGAGCAGACCTGAGCTAGAAGCAATCTTTAGCACGTGACTGCAATGTGACTGCTGTAAATCGGCATCGTCTACCTTAAAGTCATCTTTACAGGTCCCCGGATTACTGGAAGCTTTTCACCAGAGCATAACGCCTCTGGAACTGCCGCGCAAATTTGTGTCCCCACTGGCCAGACATCTTCCTGCTTCCTCCATGGCACAAGGCAAAAACACATTCAATGATTGCACGAGATTAAGCTTAAGCATATCCCAGCATTGTTTGAGCGTGGTCTGTTCCTGAGCAGGAACCAAACGGAGCTGAAAACATTGCCCTGCAAATGACTAATGCCCATTCGGCCAAAATTTCTCTCAGGATTTTGCACACTTAGATAGAAAATTATGATCGCAATGATCGCCCCTACCTATAGCAGCCTTCGAGTGCATCGTTTACAAACGGCCAAGTCTGTTGGCCACGACTTCTGTAGTTAAAGGGTAGTCCCAAGCTGACTTCTGGTCGGATGGACCATACTCTAAACGAAAGCATACGCTTGCATTCACTTTAGGAATTTACGCTGCAACGTACCTGTTGCGCTTTCGGAGTGTTTCATATCTGTATGTGGGGAACCAGCTTACCAAGTATAAGAAAACTCGGTGCAGCAAATGCACGCTGTTTTAGGCTGTTCATGAACTACTTATGTTTCATTCCATGGGAGGTGGAAGTGGGGTACTCACGGACAAGTTTCCCAACTTCCGTAACGAATAAGCAAAAATCAAACGAAACATGACGCTGAAATTTAAATGTTGCTTCCCAATGATTGTGCTTTCCTTCACAAGCACAATCACTATCCCACCAGCATTTTGCACAGGGCGACCCACGCCATGTCTAAAGAAATGCACAAGTAAGTTGTTAATCTGATCAGTGAATGTTAGCTAGATTTCAATCAATGCAACTACTTCGGCAAGCCCGTAAAGCAAGAGCAACACCTCAGTTTCCATTTCGACGGCACAACAGTCACTGTGTTAAAATCTCAGGCAAAATTTCTTAGAATTCCCCAATCGGTTAGTGTTTTGGAGTTCCCTTTGGGTCATACGACCGATGGGATAGCGCGTTGTTCGGAGCAGTCTCTAAAACAGTTCCCAATCCTGCAGCCTGCATTCGTATGTCGCAAAGGGTATTCTGAAAGCATCCATAAGTTTAATTCATTTTTGTTCACTTGGCCTTAGTGCCTTTGTAATAAGGCGCCCATTCGGAATATTAAATTACCGCATTCCATACCCACTTTTCTTAGTCGAAAACTATCACTACATTCAGCTCTACACACGATTGGCATGATCGCAGCAGCGATCAACGCAGCTTTATTCTTAACCTCCAGGATATCCCCACCAGTTAGGGGCATCAGTGAAACTGCTATCGAACCACCAATTGCCGATAACACTAATCGTCGGCATTCCGCCAGGGAATAATTTGTGGTCTCATTCACGTTTGTATTTCAAACCATCGCAGCACATATCAAACTATCTGTGATCAGCAAATTCTCCTAGTTGACTCGAAGTAACACAAGTTATCTTATAGACTGTGTGAAATAATCGACCAAGAAGAAGGAGGAAACTACTTTAGACGATGCATCGGAGGCATTATCAATTGCGACTAATGCGTTTGGACAGTAACCTGCACGGTGTACCTAAACAAGAGATATATGTAGGAGTGCGATGTGTACACTACGTTGGCTTTCAGTGAGTTTGCTGCTGAAACCGTTGTCTCTAAGTTTAGCGCGCACGGTACCAATTGATATCAGCCTTCGGTCCGACCAGCAAACAAGCAGGCACGTCTGAGTAGTAGGTCCCATAAGTCGGATATTTGAACTCAAGCGTGAAAGATTTTACAAGTCTTCCTGGGTGCAATGTACTCGCCTTTCTGCACCTGTCTAATTGAAGGTTCTGTTCAAAACCAAATACGACGGTATCCTGACATTACAAAGGATATTTTGCTCCCAACTTCTGCCCAACTCGCGTCGGTTCTTTGTTCCCGTATAATAGGCTCTACTTGAGAAGAAGAGGAGTTGCTTCGCAGAGGTCTCTTTCCGAACATTCTCCACAGTCATTTACAAGTATGAGAAAACCTGTTTTGTCCGCCCATCGCAAATTTGGTATTACGCTTGTAATATTCAAAGGACTGGCAAAACTCATTAATTTGCTAGTGTAGTTCAAAATGAGTAAATCCGTTTCCCGGATTGTAACTTTTCCACTTCAGCAATACTTCGCTATCTGTACTCCAGTGCGTTCCCAGGGGGACCCGACTGTCGCTCGCGAGTTACAAAATGTAAAGCCTCAGCTAAACAAACATAATGGCCGCACATCCACCCTAAATGTCAATCGATGATTGATCAGTGTCATATATATATATAGTTATATCGAGAGCCTGCAATTACACAGATAGACTTGTTTAAAGCCAAGACAGAAATGGTTTCGAAATGCACAGTGTGAAGACAAAGCTCGGTAGATGCATGCATTTCTTATCTTCTCTTCGGTGCCAAGAACGATAACTGGAAATAAACTAAAATGCCAATTGATGCAAACGTGCAATCCAAATCAAAGGAACAAACGGGAATCGCGATTTTACGTCCAAGACAATCTGATGCTGACTAGGATTTGCTTTTCAAAGCAAAGCTTCAGTTTGCTCCGGTTTATCGCAATATCCTAGGTATAGCTGCGCAGACGAAATGCTTATGTCGCTAGAAAACTTTGCACGACCTGCTGACCTTTATCCGGTGGCCTGCGATCAGTCAGGGCCAGCTGCTCGAAGATGCTAGTGGCATGTGTGAATTCGTAGCCTGAGCTGGGCATGCCGTTTACGCTATAGACCTTCGGATACACTTTGACACGACTTATCCAACCCTAGTTTTGCTGCTGGCATCTACCGTGTGTAGAACTGAACAATACTTTTTGCATGTCAAGATATATGGGCATTTTATTTTATACGTGAATCTGTCGCGGCAGTTATTTGGTTTAGGAAGTACCCTCTGCATCTCACACCTGATCGGGAATTTAGGAAGTCATGCAGTGAAAGTGAGAGAAGCTGGTTCCCATATGGGAAGTATACTAGCTAGTTAGTAATAATTCGCTTTTAAACTCATGGATGGAAATCAGTGTGCCTAATCCAGCTATAAGTTCGGTTTTTCGTCTTCGAGACGGCTTTAGATCGCGGTATAACTGTGAAATTTTTCTAATTAAAAGAACGTTGTTCAGACTGGATGAGTGACATTTCCTCAGTATGGGAAGGCAGGGTATAAGTACCCATATTGCTGGTGGCCGTATCGGTTCGGAGCCCGCCAGCAATCACTCATTGATTCTCTTTATGACGCGCTCAAAACTAGTATAGTCATCCTGACTTGAGGCAGTAATGAGCTACCGTTAGTGATCTAACATCATAGCAGCGGAGCAACACGGATACCGTCAGCATCGGTCGCGTGCTATTAAAAACTGCTTACGAGTGGCAGTGGGACCAAAATAGACGATTGTGGGACCGACACTGGCGTCATCTATCAACTTTACTAAACATCTGACCGATTAGATCACGACAGGTTTCTCCAAATCCGCAAACGTTCGGACTGGGAAACACTGTTTTTGAATAGGTCGGAAGTTTCCTTATTCATCGGCGGCTTCAGTTTCAAGTACGAGGATAAGATTCTGGTCCAATGTATGTGGACTGCTGAGTTCGACAGGGAGCAGGGTTATGGCTATGCTTATTCTTGCATTTCATCAACAACCCCGTGCTTATCGTCGAGTCAAATATCCTGCTTTTTCGATGACAACAAGGTATGGCAGGCGATTGGCTGTCTGGAATACACAATAATTTGAAACGTGACCGTGCCTTTAAATGAGCAAATGTAGACTTACTTCTTTTTAACGCGGACTAGTGCCAAACTCTATATGTACGCCACAAGCTCACTACCGATTATAGGCTTGGAGAACATCTTGAAAACCACCTCACGGGGATGCGACTTGCCGGTGGTGATGCAATACGACCTCGGCTGTTTAGTACCATGCTTGAGTGCGTCCGAAAATGCGAACTAACATATTGGTCTCTTAAAAGGTGCGTTCTAATGGTTCAAAACCGCCATCTTCCACCAAATGCTTATTGTGTATGTGAGACCCCACGTAGATTACACGATTCAGGACTGGCAACTCTGGTTAATACATGATGTGCTTGCATTGTAGACCGTACAGCGGCGGGGAACTAAATTGAGTAGAGGTGGTTCCATCCATTTTACCATACGCGACTGAAAGCCCAGGGAGTATACAGCGGAAGATATCACCGTATACGGGGATTTCCAAAACTTGATGAGCTCCGGCCACGCCTGCCGCCAAAAACCCATACGTTGCCGCAACACAAAATCGCTGGGCTATCAGCCGAAGCTGGCCACAGAATAGAGTCAAGTGGAATTCCGCCGGAAGCATCTTTCTCTTAGGATTTGTTAGCAATAGAACACTGCTTCGACCTTGGTCATTTCGGCGCCCACATTACCCGTTTTTAGAAACGACTCGATGATTTGTTAGACCACCTGCCTTTACTGAATAGACTTCTGTTTATCGAGTGCTGGAAAGATGCACACAAACGTTATGCTTACCATCCCCCAGGAAATCGAGGATGACGGATCTCATTGTGTGGTAACGCGAATAATGTGATGAGAACGCAGTTGCGCGTTTCAGTTTAGTGTAACTTATTTTGGACTTACGGAATTCACACAAATCAACCCAAAGGGACATTGCAAGCCTCAGAACTTTTATCCGTACCATACAATTGTTACATCTTGCTTTGCTTATGATGAGATCACCACCTGCTTTATTATTATTAATAGGCTGAAGACAATAGCTCACATTTGTGTTAAAGTTCTTACCGATCATGAGGATACCAACGGTTATTTTCAGAACTAAATGGTCTCGCAAAATAGAGCTCAAATTCTTCTGTTACCGCATTTGGAAAATGCATGCATTTGCCCTCTGGCGTGAAGATATAACAAAGTAGGACGGTTAATGTACCACATGCACGTAAACACTGCTTCAAATAAAAACTTTCATTAACTATGTATACCATTAAAACTGTGTTGAAGAAATCGCGTTTCTTTGCAACTACATTGCTCCTATAAACGATACTGTTGTGACGCCCAGTACGCCTTCACCCCACGACCGCAAGAAGAAGTCCAAGACGAGCCGGGATGAACAGATTTTCTATTAAAGCACGGCACCAGTTATATAGCTTTATAAACAAGGGCAAATCCAAGCTACTAAACGCATGAGATCCAACAGGAATGGAGAAAACACAAAATGGAACAAGCAAATGAGAATCGCGAGAATTACAAGCCAATGAAGTGCGGCAAAGAAAATAGTGTCTGCAGAGTTAATCCCCGGGGTAACCTTCTGGTGAGCGACCATTAAAAACGACGAGTAGCGTCCAATCAGTGTAGAGAAGTGATGCGTTTAAACAGATGCCAGAACAGTTGATAGCGAGAATGATACACACCAGGAAAATAAAAACAGGTATAATAAATATGTGTCGGCTGAATAATACATCCACGTGAAAAAGCTAAGGAATGCTGACCAAAAGAAACCAATCAGAATGTCCACAGAATGAGACGGCTGAAATTAGCTGTGAGCGATTGCGAATGAGGCTGAGGAAAGCGGCGTGTCCAAAATGTAGCAGAGAAGCAGGTAACTGCGCAAACAAAGAAATAGGCAACTAACATAATTTATGGAAGTGAGGGTTAAGTAGCCAGCTCCCTTACAGATACTATAAGACTGCCAGCATTGTACATAACAGGAACAGCCCTCTGGAGCTCGCATCATACTTCCACCACAGTGTACCGAATAAACAATAGTGTGGAACATTTGAAAACGTATTTAACTACAACAAATTATGAAATCGGCAATAATTGGGAACGCGCAAGCGATCTTCCAGTGTATCTCCAATATGATCACTAAAATTGAAGAAAGAAGCAACACTGAGATCTTAGTGCACCATCTATACCATTTCCGAGTCAAGTTAGTTAATAGAGGAAGCAAATTGGTTCGTAAGCATTTTCAACTTGGTTCGTAAGCATTTTCAACTTGGTTCGTAAGCATTTTCAACTTGGTTCATAAGCAGTTTCAAGTTGGTGCGTTTCAAAGTTTGGCTAAGATGCACACACGCACCGACGAGTAGCTTCCTCATTGGTCAGACGCCGTCAGCCAACAGAATGCCGTATGTCACCATAGAGCAGGTGTCCTCAAACTTTTCGGCACGTGCACCCATTTTTAGTGTAACCTAGCACGACGGATCCCTGAGCTTTCCTTCTCCACAGAACTAGGCTTTAATACCATAAGAATGAGGTGGAGTTCATCGCTGTACAGTGAATTTGCACAGTTGTTCCTTTATGTTGGCAAAAGTGAAGGTTGTTGAACTTACATAAAGATGCAACTATATTAAGGCCTAGTACCTTGGATAAAATTCGTTCCAACATGCAGCGCTGACTTGTTTGATACTAGGTGTTATTAAGGAAAGCTATAACCTCGGATCTCGTTACGCTTCAGGTCTGTTTCGGTACTTTGTTTTGGATAGGTATAATGCAAGAATGCAATCTCACACAGATAAGTTGTGGCAAATGGGAGAAGCACGGCGATAGCTGTCTACCATGACAAGGTACACATCGTTCGCTTTGCATCAGAAATCACACAGAGACAGTCTGTGAAAAGCGTTTTGTAAGGAAGAGTCTTAGGTCATCTCCATGCATTTTGTATGCATGGCCGGATAGGTTTCTCGGTTCTGTTGTCAGCGCATGACGATAACTAACGACGTAAGATGCTTCCGTAGCTTTTTTAAAGTCTGCGACGCTTTAAGCATGTACGTTTGGGTTCAATAGTTCAATAGTGTATGATGGGATAAAAAGCATTGGCTTTACAAGACCCATAGGATGGTAAATGCAAAATAAGTACAAATCATTAGATTCCGACATGGAACTGAAAAGCAAATAGTCTAAACCTGGTACATTACACCACAATGTGTTGTTTGTCACTCAGATGAATGTCTAACAATTGTTTGAAGGCTGTAATGTTCGGAGCGTTTACCACATGCGTTGGCAAGTCATTCCATTGTGAACAGATTCTAAGAGAGTAAAAATATTTCATCTCGCATGCGCTGTAAGTACCTTTTTCTGTCTTTACAGTCCGTATGAATTTTTCAAAATGCCGCTGCATTTTAATAGGCCCCATGTTCAGAAGAACTTTGTTACACAAGTCACCTTGTGGACAATTATTGGACTCAATAAATACAAAACGAAGATAAATATTGTTGTATTTCCGCCTCTTACCCACTGGTACACAGGATCCGGTTGGCACAGACTTATGCTGCATCACATCAGGTAGTACAGAAACATCGCACGTCTTAGTTGCTGCATGCTCAGAAGGCACATTGGATGGCCCAACTACTACTACATCTGAATTCGACGAAGAATATTCCTGTGAAACATTTAGCAGTATTCTATTCTTCATTTCATGGTCTCTGTTGAGGTTACATGTCTAACTACCACAATGGAGATAAATAATCAAACACAAGAGTCCAAAACACACCAGGAATTTTGTTACTATGATAAGTTGTAGTTTGAACGAAGTATCGTAGTGAACGAAAGTGCCACCCTTTTGTAACGTCGCTTAGGTAGTTTCCCTCGAGTTCGCATAATCGGCTGAGCACCTTCGTTAAACACAAAAATATCCACGCTTTCCTGCTGAGCTTCCATTGAAGCGATCCCGCAAACGGGTCTCCCTTCCGGTTTGCTGGTTTTTCGGAGAATAGTAACACTTGAAATGACCGCAAACTTGAGCCCTATCATTTGGCATACTTCTCGCTGCCCCTCCAGGGACAGAGACTGGGTTATGTGAGCTTGAGCGGACGTAGAATGACCCATCTAACCACTGCCCATGACATCACAGTGAAATTAACGCACGAAATTTCTGAACTTGGAAAGCCTCGTTCGCTCACATTTTAACGCGCAGCCAAAACAACCTTCCTCCTTGGAAGAGGTATGCTTGTATGGGCAATGCACAAGGCTATAATGTAAACCGTTAGGTTTGAGTTAAAAATTTTTACAGCACGTTTGTCATAAATTTGTGACATAGAGTGATCGCGTCCATAAAATTTCCTAATAGAAGTATAACACTGGGAGATCATGCGGCTTCCCTGAACGTAGCCCACGTACCCCTTGGGCATCCGCGGACCACCCTTTTGAGCAACAGTACTATAGATATTGTTATACTCATAAATTATGCGCATTCAGACATGAAGAGAGCAATTGCGAAGAAATTTCTTTTCCATAAATATCGTCAGGCGCTACAATTATGAAGCAGATAACTGAAAGTTGCAAAAAGCTATTGCTAGCTATGTACAAGGACAAGGACGTCGGATGATAGAGGAAACAGTTTAACTGGGAACTTATGATGTACAGCAATCAATGACAGATTCAAAGGAGTCACGATGGACCGGTGACCTTGAGGCCTGCTAACGTCGTGAGGACCAGTTCAGAATTAGCGCTTGCACGAGAGCTTGCTGCTTGCATAATTCCGGCTGAAGGCGTCCGATAGCAATAGCTTCAGCTATAGTCAGTAAGCGCCTTTTGAGTCCATTTGAGCATCGCTATGGGGCAACTAGGAGAACCCTAAATGAGTATTTAACACGACATTGATCCGCAGTGTTGATCAGGTGCTCACAGATGCGATGACCGTAGAGCAGTAACTCTTCTGACTAAAGAACGGTGTGATTGCGTAACTGTGAAAATACACACTGATAACTGCACACGGTCAATAATATGACAGTCTTAGTGCATGTGCCACGATTGAACAGGTTGCATTTCGAGTTAGAGGGACACTTACAGGGAATACTATAATAACACGGGCAATGAAAAGTGCTTAGCAAGTGTCGTATTTTGTTAGGCTGCAATCCACAAGCACTAGCGCACAAATACAACGGTGATCCGTTGTATTTGTGCTATGAGAGGGAAGTATTATTACAATACGCAGCTGGGAAGTGCGATCCACGTAAATAGTACAGGTGACCATCTTGCGATATTTAACCTATCGTTGTGACATATGAGCTCAAGTTGTCAATCTGGTAAGTATAGGGGGTGAGAACGAAATTTCTCGATGCACTAAATCTGCTCGCAGCCTTCCGTGAAGAATCGTACGGTTCGGCAAGTTCATGCTTTGCTGATTGCTGTCTCTCCTCTAACGCACATGTGTTACACAATGGAACCCGCTTTATTGCCCACCCCGTTCATAGCCCACTCCGAGTTATTGACCAGTTTTTCAAAATATCAATTCTTTTCTCATATATATGCTACATTTGCACCGTCTAATTGCCCACTCTCTGGGTCGTCGCACCTGTTAATTGCAAGGCGGCATGGGCTGTGCTCTTGACGCTTTGTCGACTTTACGCCATCGCTCCGACTAACTTTTTTACGATTACCCCATAGCTAGGTAGTCCGTACGATGCAAGAACAATAAAGCCATCGGTGGCGTTTTTGGCAGATCAAAGAAGGTACCTACATCATTCAATACACGAGCTAGCTAAATGAACAAACGGCTGTGGGCAATCCCCCAGCATTAATAAAACTCGAGAACTGAGCAAAGTGGAGTAATTTGCCCGCTCCACACGTGTCCCTGCTCTATTGGTTGCACACAAGTATGATCAGTAACAGATAGGGTTTGTCCTTAACAAAAATGTTGGATCACGCTGTCATAATTCATGCCGACAATGTGTTTACAGTCGGATGCCCTGTGACACAAGCAAGCAATAGTATTCCGCCATAGACTCTGCGTCGACCGTTATGCACGAAATCGGATGGCAAGAAGACACTGCTCAACGTGGCCGTTGTAACAGAATGTCCTACTGCACAACAAACTGTATCGTACTCGTGATCACTTTCTTTTGGTGCACTGCCCATAGTGCTTTACTTGCGTTCTGGAACTTTGTTTTACATGGCAGTTAGTGCAACTGCATCACCGTGGTCACAAGCCGTTTTAAATCAGTTGCTGCTTACGTACTGGACTGCTAGCTAGATAGCGAGGACGTTGACGTGTATACAGTTAGGCACAGCCTATGTTTCGTACGGCATTCCGAAGTACGGGTATTGCGTTCGGCTCTATCGCGGAACCATATGAGGTATCCGTTACCTGGCTCCTGGTTCCCCTGGCTGTTTTCACTATTGACTTGTTTATGTTATGACGGATTTAAAACTACGTGCCCCCGGATCACGTTTCATTTCAGGTAACCGAAAGGTGACTAAACCGCCGGAAAGCTTAGCATCAGTGATGTGAGGACGTCACTACACCAACATCCAGTGGTTTTCAGCCCAACAAACTAGCCCTACTTACGGGCCATAACCTGCGGTACTGATGCAATGTTGATGGAACCACTCCTCTCCTGTGCAGCCATACATATCTAGGTAGGCTAAGAATACTACCTAAGCGATTACGCGCAATTCTCCACATATCTTCCGATTGACACCGCTGCCCTCGGCTTTGTTAAGAATCAGGATCTAAGCGATAGCTACGCAATCCGGAACTGTTACCAATACTATACCGCGAAGCCTTTCCCTGAATATCCTTCTCGTATCCTGCGCGCCGCATCAATCATAAGGGATTTAGTGAGGCGATATCCATTCACCTGCGCTCCTTTCCTCGTGCAAACGATTATCCTATACCCGTTGTCATCAAACTTGTTACATCAATGCTCTGGAGAACGGCACACACCCGATTTCTGATACGTATGTGATGCATACGTAAAGTGCTACGAAATCTACGACGAGAAATGAGCCAGCATTTCCGATAAACCACATCGCAGCTAATGTGTTAGCAGTAAAGCATATCGCAATACGTACTTCACGGCACATATACGGAAACCGGTACGCTGAACGACGTTGCGCACTACTTTCTAAACGGGCGCCAGTGTGTTCCACTATCGCGAAACTGCATATTGCAAGTGCGGCACTCGGTGATGAAAATGGAAAACACCATTTCTATGTATAAAATGACATGTTGATCACATGAAAATTAGTTACAAATCGGACAAGTGAATAGCACGTCCGTAATTCCCTGTCACGTACTAAACCATGTTCTCGCAGTGGCGCGGTGTCACACGTGTTCGTGCCTCTGACACAACCTGCTCCATTCCTGCAGTCTGCATTCGTATGTCGCAAAGGGTATTCTGAAAGCATCCATAAGTTTAATTCATTTTTGTTCACTTGGCCTTAGTGCCTTTGTAATAAGGCGCCCATTCGGAATATTAAATTACCGCATTCCATACCCACTTTTCTTAGTCGAAAACTATCACTACATTCAGCTCTACACACGATTGGCATGATCGCAGCAGCGATCAACGCAGCTTTATTCTTAACCTCCAGGATATCCCCACCAGTTAGGGGCATCAGTGAAACTGCTATCGAACCACCAATTGCCGATAACACTAATCGTCGGCATTCCGCCAGGGAATAATTTGTGGTCTCATTCACGTTTGTATTTCAAACCATCGCAGCACATATCAAACTATCTGTGATCAGCAAATTCTCCTAGTTGACTCGAAGTAACACAAGTTATCTTATAGACTGTGTGAAATAATCGACCAAGAAGAAGGAGACAACTACTTTAGACGATGCATCGGAGGCATTATCAATTGCGACTAATGCGTTTGGACAGTAACCTGCACGGTGTACCTAAACAAGAGATATATTTAGGAGTGCGATGTGTACACTACGTTGGCTTTCAGTGAGTTTGCTGCTGAAACCGTTGTCTGTAAGTTTAGCGCGCACGGTACCAATTGATATCAGCCTTCGGTCCGACCAGCAAACAAGCAGGCACGTCTGAGTAGTAGGTCCCATAAGTCGGATATTTGAACTCAAGCGTGAAAGATTTTACAAGTCCTCCTGGGTGCAATGTACTCGCCTTTCTGCACCTGTCTAATTGAAGGTTCTGTTCAAAACCAAATACGACGGTATCCTGACATTACAAAGGATATTTTGCTCCCAACTTCTACCCAACTCGCGTCGGTTCTTTGTTCCCGTATAATAGGCTCTACTTGAGAAGAAGAGGAGTTGCTTCGCAGAGGTCTCTTTCCGAACATTCTCCACAGTCATTTACAAGTATGAGAAAACCTGTTTTGTCCGCCCATCGCAAATTTGGTATTACGCTTGTAATATTCAAAGGACTGGCAAAACTCATTAATTTGCTAGTGTAGTTCAAAATGAGTAAATCCGTTTCCCGGATTGTAACTTTTCCACTTCAGCAATACTTCGCTATCTGTACTCCAGTGCGTTCCCAGGGGGACCCGACTGTCGCTCGCGAGTTACACAATGTAAAGCCTCAGCTAAACAAACATAATGGCCGCACATCCACCCTAAATGTCAATCGATGATTGATCAGTGTCATATATATATATATAGTTATATCGAGAGCCTGCAATTACACAGATAGACTTGTTTAAAGCCAAGACAGAAATGGTTTCGAAATGCACAGTGTGAAGACAAATCTCGGTAGATGCATGCATTTCTTATCTTCCCTTCGGTGCCAAGAACGATAACTGGAAATAAACTAAAATGCCAATTGATGCAAACGTGCAATCCAAATCAAAGGAACAAACGGGAATCGCGATTTTACGTCCAAGACAATCTGATGTTGACTAGGATTTGCTTTTCAAAGCAAAGCTTCAGTTTGCTCCGGTTTATCGCAAAATCCTAGGTATAGCTGCGCAGACGAAATGCTTATGTCGCTAGAAAACTTTGCACGACCTGCTGACCTTTATCCGGTGGCCTGCGATCAGTCAGGGCCAGCTGCTCGAAGATGCTAGTGGCATGTGTGAATTCGTAGCCTGAGCTGGGCATGCCGTTTACGCTATAGACCTTCGGATACACTTTGACACGACTTATCCAACCCTAGTTTTGCTGCTGGCATCTACCGTGTGTAGAACTGAACAATACTTTTTGCATGTCAAGATATATGGGCATTTTATTTTATACGTGAATCTGTCGCGGCAGTTATTTGGTTTAGGAAGTACCCTCTGCATCTCACACCTGATCGGGAATTTAGGAAGTCATGCAGTGAAAGTGAGAGAAGCTGGTTCCCATATGGGAAGTATACTAGCTAGTTAGTAATAATTCGCTTTTAAACTCATGGATGGAGATCAGTGTGCCTAATCCAGCTATAAGTTCGGTTTTTCGTCTTCGAGACGGCTTTAGATCGCGGTATAACTGTGAAATTTTTCTAATTAAAAGAACGTTGTTCTGACTGGATGAGTGACATTTCCTCAGTATGGGAAGGCAGGGTATAAGTACCCATATTGCTGGTGGCCGTATCGGTTCGGAGCCCGCCAGCAATCACTCATTGATTCTCTTTATGACGCGCTCAAAACTAGTATGGTCATCCTGACTTGAGGCAGTAATGAGCTACCGTTAGTGATCTAACGTCATAGCAGCGGAGCAACACGGATACCGTCAGCATCGGTCGCGTGCTATTAAAAAACTGCTTACGAGTGGCAGTGGGACCAAAATAGACGATTGTGGGACCGATACTGGCGTCATCTATCAACTTTACTAAACATCTGACCGATTAGATCACGACAGGTTTCTCCAAATCCGCAAACGTTCGGACTGGGAAACACTGTTTTTGAATAGGTCGGAAGTTTCCTTATTCATCGGCGGCTTTACTTTCAAGTACGAGGATAAGATTCTGGTCCAATGTATGTGGACTGCTGAGTTCGACAGGGAGCAGGGTTATGGCTATGCTTATTCTTGCATTTCATCAACAACCCCGTGCTTATCGTCGAGTCAAATATCCTGCTTTTTCGATGACAACAAGGTACGGCAGGCGATTGGCTGTCTGGAATACACAATAATTTGAAACGTGACCGTGCCTTTAAATGAGCAAATGTAGACTTACTTCTTTTTAACGCGGACTAGTGCCAAACTCTATATGTACGCCACAAGCTCACTACCGATTATAGGCTTGGAGAACATCTTGAAAACCACCTCACGGGGATGCGACTTGCCGGTGGTGATGCAATACGACCTCGGCTGTTGAGTACCATGCTTGAGTGCGTCCGAAAATGCGAACTAACATATTGGTCTCTTAAAAGGTGCGTTCTAATGGTTCAAAGCCGCCATCTTCCACCAAATGCTTATTGTGTATGTGAGACCCCACGTATATTACACGATTCAGGACTGGCAACTCTGGTTAATACATGATCTGCTTGCATTGTAGACCGTACAGCGGCGGGGAACTAAATTGAGTAGAGGTGGTTCCATCCATTTTACCATACGCGACTGAAAGCCCAGGGAGTATACAGCGGAAGATATCACCGTATACGGGGAGTTCCAGAACTTGATGAGCTCCGGCCACGCCTGCCGCCAAAAACCCATACGTTGCCGCAACACAAAATCGCTGGGCTATCAGCCGAAGCTGGCCACAGAATAGAGTCAAGTGGAATTCCGCCGGAAGCATCTTTCTCTTAGGATTTGTTAGCCATAGAACACTGCTTCGACCTTGGTCATTTCGGCGCCCACATTACCCGTTTTTAGAAACGACTCAATGGTTTGTTAGACCACCTGCCTTTACTGAATAGACTTCTGTTTATCGAGTGCTGGAAAGATGCACACAAACGTTATGCTTACCATCCCCCAGGAAATCGAGGAAGACGGATCTCATTGTGTGGTAACGCGAATAATGTGATGAGAACGCAGTTGCGCGTTTCAGTTTAGTGTAACTTATTTTGGACTTACGGAATTCACACAAATCAACCCAAAGGGACATTGCAAGCCTCAGAATCGTACCATACAATTGTTACATCTTGCTTTGCTTATGATGAGATCACCACCTGCTTTATTATTATTAATAGGCTGAAGACAATTTGTGTTAAAGTTCTTACCGATCATGAGGATACCAACGGTTATTTTCAGAACTAAATGGTCTCGCAAAATAGAGCTCAAATTCTTCTGTTACCGCATTTGGAAAATGCATGCATTTGCCCTCTGGCGTGAAGATATAACAAAGTAGGACGGTTAATGTACCACATGCACGTAAACACTGCTTCAAATAAAAACTTTCATTAACTATGTATACCATTAAAACTGTGTTGAAGAAATCGCGTTTCTTTGCAACTACATTGCTCCTATAAACGATACTGTTGTGACGCCCAGTACGCCTTCACCCCACGACCGCAAGAAGAAGTCCAAGACGAGCCGGGATGAACAGATTTTCTATTAAAGCACGGCACCAGTTATATAGCTTTATAAACAAGGGCAAATCCAAGCTACTAAACGCATGAGATCCAACAGGAATGGAGAAAACACAAAATGGAACAAGCAAATGAGAATCGCGAGAATTACAAGCCAATGAAGTGCGGCAAAGAAAATAGTGTCTGCAGAGTTAATCCCCGGGGTAACCTTCTGGTGAGCGACCATTAAAAACGACGAGCAGCGTCCAATCAGTGTAGAGAAGTGATGCGTTTAAACAGATGCCAGAACAGTTGATAGCGAGAATGATACACACCAGGAAAATAAAAACAGGTATAATAAATATGTGTCGGCTGAATAATACATCCACGTGAAAAAGCTAAGGAATGCTGACCAAAAGAAACCAATCAGAATGTCCACAGAATGAGACGGCTGAAATTAGCTGTGAGCGATTGCGAATGAGGCTGAGGAAAGCGGCGTGTCCAAAATGTAGCAGAGAAGCAGGTAACTGCGCAAACAAAGAAATAGGCAACTAACATAATTTATGAAAGTGAGGGTTAAGTAGCCAGCTCCCTTACAGATACTATAAGACTGCCAGCATTGTACATAACAGGAACAGCCCTCTGGAGCTCGCATCATATTTCCATCACAGTGTACTGAATAAACAATAGTGTGGAACATTTGAAAACGTGTTTAACTACAACAAATTATGAAATCGGCAATAATTGGGAACGCGCAAGCGATCTTCCAGTGTATCTCCAATATGATCACTAAAATTGAAGAAAGAAGCAACACTGAGATCTTAGTGCACCATCTATACCATTTCCGAGTCAAGTTAGTTAATAGAGGAAGCAAATTGGTTCGTAAGCATTTTCAACTTGGTTCGTAAGCATTTTCAACTTGGTTCGTAAGCATTTTCAACTTGGTTCATAAGCAGTTTCAAGTTGGTGCGTTTCAAAGTTTGGCTAAGATGCACACACGCACCGACGAGTAGCTTCCTCATTGGTCAGACGCCGTCAGCCAACAGAATGCCGTATGTCACCATAGAGCAGGTGTCCTCAAACTTTTCGGCACGTGCACCCATTTTTAGTGTAACCTAGCACGACGGATCCCTGAGCTTTCCTTCTCCACAGAACTAGGCTTTAATACCATAAGAATGAGGTGGAGTTCATCGCTGTACAGTGAATTTGCACAGTTGTTCCTTTATGTTGGCAAAAGTGAAGGTTGTTGAACTTACATAAAGATGCAACTATATTAAGGCCTAGTACCTTGGATAAAATTCGTTCCAACATGCAGCGCTGACTTGTTTGATACTAGGTGTTATTAAGGAAAGCTATAACCTCGGATCTCGTTACGCTTCAGGTCTGTTTCGGTACTTTGTTTTGGATAGGTATAATGCAAGAATGCAATCTCACACAGATAAGTTGTGGCAAATGGGAGAAGCACGGCGATAGCTGTCTACCATGACAAGGTACACATCGTTCGCTTTGCATCAGAAATCACACAGAGACAGTCTGTGAAAAGCGTTTTGTAAGGAAGAGTCTTAGGTCATCTCCATGCATTTTGTATGCATGGCCGGATAGGTTTCTCGGTTCTGCTGTCAGCGCATGACGATAACTAACGACGTAAGATGCTTCCGTAGCTTTCTTTAAAGTCTGCGACGCTTTAAGCATGTACGTTTGGGTTCAATAGTTCAATAGTGTATGATGGGATAAAAAGCATTGGCTTTACAAGACCCATAGGATGGTAAATGCAAAATAAGTACAAATCATTAGATTCCGACATGGAACTGAAAAGCAAATAGTCTAAACCTGGTACATTACACCACAATGTGTTGTTTGTCACTCAGATGAATGTCTAACAATTGTTTGAAGGCTGTAATGTTCGGAGCGTTTACCACATGCGTTGGCAAGTCATTCCATTGTGAACAGATTCTAAGAGAGTAAAAATATTTCATCTCGCAATGTTGACACCATCCGGAAAATATCTGCGAATAACTAAGTAAGCAACGGAAAAATATTTGATGTAAAAAGTTTGATAATGGAACCATGGAACAATGGTTTATTACGGGTAAAAATCGCTGCTTGACAAGTCCCGTGGGATGGAAATTATTGCGAAAAGTGAATTGCATGGCAAAGTGAAAAGCGTTGTGGTGGACTCACCATGGACTAATGTTGAATAGCGGAGATGTTCGCGTCTTAAAGTACAAATGCATAAACCCATTGGTTGGGAGTTTGGTAAGAAACCGTTTGATTGCGTTTTGTAGCCCTGGTTAAAAACTCATAAAATAAAATTTAAATGAGACAATGCATCGTCAAATCCTTTTATGAATATCGCCAGATTGGGAGCAGAGACGGCATAATTAGAGAGGGCGTTCCAACGCTGGCACAAGCGGAGGGAAAAGAAATTTATACAGCATTCAATTCGGCTATAGTGCATTGTCATTTTCAGAGGGTGATCTCTTAGGTTAGTGTTGTGGTTCAATTCCAGCAGCGGACAGCAAATGTTGTTCGGGCCCTTCAGAATTTGGTAAACCCTTATGAGATCCCCCGAAAAAGCAGATATCGACTGCTGTACATCCTTAGAGATTTCAGTCTAAGCTGAGAGAGCAGATAAAATAGGCCCCTGACGTTCTTGGTTGCCCTTCCTTGAGGAATCTCGAGAGCAACAAGATCCTGGAGGTTAAAATACCTTGGATAAATCGGGCAAGCGTTTCGAATATTGTTACAATGGCAGTTGCTTTCGGTGGTATCGAAACCATCTATACCAAGAAGCGTGGCTTGTTAAGAAAAATCATGGATCGGCTGCAGCGCTTCGTCGAAGAGTGTTGATCGTAATAGTTTTGCGATAAGCAAAAATTAACATACTCAAAATTAATTGTGGAAGTTTGTGAGAAGTTTAAAGTTCGTAGAAAGTAGAAGTCAGGATTGAAATTCACACAAAATAATGTGCCTCGACGGAGAATCGAACCCCGGTCCACGAATTTCCAGCCCGCTGCTCTACCACTGAGCTACCGAGGGCTGACGATCAGGTGCGCAATTTTTAATACATGACTCCTGCTTGGTGCGTGACGTATTGCCAATGAGCTCACAGTACCTGTCCTGGTGTTGCAGATTGGCTCACTCACCCGTCACTTCCCAATGGACCGAAGTACCTGTCCTTCAGATGTCCATAGGGCGATGGTAGATTAATTGTGGATGTTTGTGAGAAGTGTAAAATTTCTACGAACACAGAATTGTAAAAATTCGAGGCGTTCCACATTCGATTCTGGTGGTGGATGGGCGTCCTTAATGCAAGACCCGACGATCCAAGATTACCAGGATAACAGGCCCAGCTGGCAGACTTTTGCGGGAATGTATTCTCGTCTGGTGAAACGGTCGACACACGTAAGCAAGTGTATAAATCCGCATAAAGCGAAAAATGACGTACCAGGTAAAGGTGTACACGCGAGAATCGCGAGTCCGAGGCGGGCACTGCAAGTGTGTCGGTGTAATTTGGAGCGTTGGCATTGAAAGCAGGCGCGAGATGAGGTAAGAACACAGTTGTTCACGATTAACAAAACGAAACTTTAGGTGATCAATTTCAATAATGAGCGGATACCGGAATTTGATAATGGGTGTAATACATAGACGACCGTGCGTATGAAAGAGACGGACACAAGCGGTTTATGACAATCTATGGATTTATCACAGGGTATATTTCCATCCGTGGTTTCGAGAGGAACCGGTTGCACATGCAGTGAATTTGGCGATAGGGTGCGTTGAATGTCTTCACTTTAAACCTGAGCCAATGCCATGAAGGCAAGATCGGTGGTAGACAGAGTGAAGCGTGAGGTTGACGCTTGTGAGAACGTCGAAGATGGCGCAGTTGAAACCTGCGATATGAAGTATGTCAACAGTGAAATGTGTGACAAATTCCAGTCGTCTGGTTTCCCGTAGTGAATGTTTGTAAGAGGCTGCGTTAAAGGCGAATATATGTGGACCGTGCTCAGTGCAAGCGATGAAAGTGTGACCTTCATATGTGTTCCAGGAGTGCCGAATAACTGGGTAGCTGGCGAGCAGTTCTCTGTCAAAAGTTCCGTAGCGGGGCCCCTATGCCTGCAGACGTTAGGAGAAGGAACCGAGAGGTTGCCATAGCTCCTACATCGACGTATATGTCATCAGTTATGATAGAGAGAGGTGCAGTTGATTCGGAAATGCGAGGAGAGCTATGTTGGTGATAACATCCTTAAGTTTGAAAAAGGCTATTTTGTCTATGTTGTCAGAATACGAAGTTCTCTTCATTCCTACTGAAGTCGTTCGTCAAGTAATACATGGGCGGATCAAAGCGAGGAAAGAAGCATCTATAGTATTTGTCGAAATCGCAAATTTGACGGCTTTACTTGAATGCGTAATTGTCTGATTTTAACCGGAAATATTTCAATCCCCGACGAAGAAACGAGGTAGCTAAGCGATCTTACCGTTGCTTTGACGGCTTAACACTGAGTCGCGTCGTCTGTGACACCGCGTTTTGTCAAACGGTGTAAGTGAGAACGGAATGGGTCGATGTTCTCTTCTACAAATGAACCGCAGACTAGAAGATCATCGTGGTATAAATAGGAGAACTTTAGACCAAGGTTGATTTGTGGATGAAGCGTCGGAAGTATTGTGCTGCGTTGCACCCTCGTAAAATCATTCTTAAAAATCCATTCTGGGTTGCCTTTCCTTACACATGTATTTGGTGATAGGGGCAAACCATAGCGATTTTAGTGAAGGTCCTCTTATCTAAGAGGCATGCAGTGAGGTCTACATGAGTTAGATGGGGTACCCATCTACGACGGTTCGCTTAATGAATGCGTGGTAGTCACCGCAAGGGCTGCTGTCACCAGATTTGTTAGGAACCGTCTGCATTGGAGAGGAAGAAGTGCTGTCGGAAGTTCGGATTATCCCAAATGTGGGCATGCGCCCAAACTCCGCCCTAGCTAGATTAAGTTTCTCTGGTGAAAGTCCGCATTGGCTGCTTGGGACGGGCTGGCCACTTGTCCAAATTTGTTATGTGACCTTAGATGCCACGGCTATCATCCGGCGTTTCGCATCAACCAAGATATATTAATGCCGGTAGTGGTTGGCTTAAGTGGAACAAGTGTGTGACGCTGTCATTCGGCTCAGTATATACTAAGAACAGGGTATTAGAATCTATCCCTAATGTAGATGCGACGACTTTGGGCTTCGCCGAAACAGTTAGTCGTCATTATAAGTTTTCCCTGCTTTGATGCGGAAACTTTATAGTTGCCTGCAATTACGGTCATTTTATGGAGCAACACGCAAATGGTAAATCAGCAAAGGGAAACTTTTGGTCTCGTGCGACGCGACGAGGTGCTGTGGCAGCTGCTGTGATACGGTCTACATAGGTTTCTCGACTTTGCGTTGTAACGACGGTATTTGCAATAATAATGCCTCTATTGCGGACGGCTCGGTAGGCGCAGGGACTATGGCGGTGCTAAGTCTGGTGAGTGCCCTAGGTTCATTTGTTTGTTGTTGTCGTTTGATGACACCATATGGCACGTTCTACAACTGCTGCCAGTGGTAGAGCGCAGGCCACTGTGGGTAAGGCCTGTTTACCTTTCGGGAGTCGTTGGATCTACATTTCATAGAGAATTTCTGCCTTCATTCTGAAAGTGCCTAGAAGCTTTTGCACCTGTCACAACAAGGCATCCTGTTCCCTAGTTGCAGATCCCTAGACTGTTGAAACAATCGGAACTTTTCGGTGGGCGTGCCTCTCTAGATGATCGCAGCTTCAGAGTCTCATGTTTGCACCTTGAGCGGGGCAAGATATGGTGTCTGCCACCTAGGAGATTTTACCTTGGGTAAGCCAATATATAATTTGCTGACATTTACTAAAACGGAAAGTTCTACAACTATGAAAAGTGGATCCTAAGAATACACAAGATAATGACAGGTCATTCTTTAAAAATTGTGGTAAATATAAATCGCGGCACTAATCATGTTTGGGGTTAGCTTCTCATCAAATTATTCACCATGGGAAGTGAAGAAGGATATACAGCAGATAAGAAAAAAATGATAGCAAGTAATGCATCAAATGTGAACTGGAACGAGCTCGCCAGAATGAAATGAAAAAATGATGGAGGCGTGCTTTCATTCCGTGTCTCCAATAGTTGGGTGGCGCCTGGAATAATAGTTTGTAACAATGACAGGCAAGAAACGTGTCAAATACAGAACGGTAGGAAATATATAGACAGGTGGACCCAACGTATAGTTGCAGGCTAAGTGGAATAGGAAACGAAGCATCAATGGCCAAGTAGCTAGTATTACGAGACTCAGGAGAGCACTTTGTAAAAACGGATGCACAGTCGGTAAAACAAATGGACATTTAAAATGTTTAAACATCAATAAATTTAAATGATGTAAACTACTGAGATATTGTTTTGAGGTGCATTACATGTTGAGGATAATACAGCAGTGGGAGCAACAATGCTTAAAATAATCTTTTCAGCTAGCTAACATCCAATACATGTTTTTGAATAGGCAACGTTTTTATGTATAAGGAAAGTAGAATAGTGATTATTACCTTCTGTAAGGCGCCTCGATCATCACGACGAGTAGAGGACTTATTAACTTTCAGCCCCGGGAAATGCGATCGACATTCGAAGTGGTTACTTATCAGGTTGCATGCTGCCGTTTGAACAACATTCGCAGATAGCAGACTAAAATAGAACTGGTTAAGCTTCCTTAAGTAATGAAATAATCAAAAAAGAGAAATCACATAGTCTTGCGATTTACATACATTTTGAATGATATTTATGAACTTTGTAGGCTACAGCATCCAACGTGGAACGTCAGGTTTGTAGACAAAGTGTGATGCATTTTCGCTCGGATTGCTTGTTGAGATCCAATGCGCAAGCAATCGCTTGAAGACCTTCAGCATAACAGACGGACGGCATTTCGTGAACTTCGGACATACTTGTGACAGGCCTGAAAATGGGGAGTAAAACCAACAGGTAGATCTGATGCCATGGGTGTTGACTGCGATACAAATAACTGTAATTTACTTCATTAGCTCATTGCCAAATTTCTCTAGGAAGCTGTCACCGCATTTTAACTGATTGAGTAATTTTCGGCAATAAATACAACTCCGGGGCAAAGCATATTTTAGTGTGTGTACTCCGTGATACAGAAGGATGTTTGCCAATCCTCCAGCCGATGTATAAAATGGATATCACGCCTTTCATCAATTAGTTCGTTGCGAGCTTCAATGCAAATTATTTTTTCCAACGGTCCTGGCTGATTAATCAATGATTATAATAACCAAGCACAAGAAACGGGAGAGATTTCTTCTCTCAATCGGTGGTGGACCATTCAATTTATAGGACGGTAAGAAAAAATATACCTATAAGAAACTTGATAAATGAAATCATTACGAACATTATTTCGTTGAGCCATCCAGGATCACTCCAATGATTCAAATTTTATCCGACTGCATTATCCTTCCTTGATTCTGCCGCGGACCTGTTGACCTGTGACTTAGTGCATATGGTGTTCGGCACGTTATAGCAAATAGAACTCAACGGTGAATGTTCCACCGAAATGTTTTTCTAATTTAAAGCGAACGCTTTGCCAGTTCTCCATCTGACTGTTTGGGGATCATGCCGCCCAGATTTGATAAGTTTTTTGAAAAGCACCTGATCCAAGATGTCACCGGATTGTTTACAATTAGCGTACCATTTGGGTGGAAAATAGACGGGTTAACTGAGGTGCTTGACCAGGTTGGCTGCTCTCCGGGGCACCCTTAAAACAGAAAATGGCTACGTGCACAGTGTCCCTCTGAGTCCTTCGACGCTCCGCCTTTGCTCACAAAAATCTGCCACGTCGTTCAACCACAGTACTTTTGATGAGTCACCAGCTCCTCTGGCTCATCTCACTCCACTAATTAAAGGATTATGCATATTCGTTTCCACCGCTTTCAGTGTCGCAGTGTTCGCCTGGCAAGCGTTCTCCCCATGAAAACCACAAATTTCTGTTTAACAACACTGGGACCTAATGGATTTGACTCGCCACTAAATAACGTCACTGCCCTTTGCTCCCCCTTTAGACACATTGTACTTCACAATGCGTTGGGCCCCTGATCCTTCAGGGAACGAAAGGCGTATGAAACATCTACTTGGTCACTGGCTCCCAAATGGTTGAGACGCCCTCACATCGACCTGCTGCCTTGTAGGTTAGATCTTTGATCAAAGGCTCGGGGTAGGCCCCCATGACAACCATCTACTTAGGGTCTGGGAAACCGGGTAGTATCATGCCCAGTGACGAATCATGGACCACACCGACTACTACTGCTCTTGCTATGCCTATCTTCTATGCTAAATCGACTGCTCAACCTCCACTTACAGATCACCCCACCTGTCGTCCTTCACCTATATGTATTCATCTCTTCTTCGGTCACCGCCACAAACGACCCACTTCTCGCAACTAATGGAAGTGACAGCCAATCTCCTGGTATTTAATGTGCTGCCATCACAGCCGCATCGCTCTACATCCAAACTCCAGCTCTTCTTCTACCTGGTTCACCATTCATCTTTGCAGAGTTTAATGTTCGAACTTTGATGCAGATCGGACGACAAGTATTTCTGGCCCGTGCACTTGAAACGATTTCCGTAGACATCTGTTACATTTCACAGACCAGATTACAAGACTCCAGCGCAGTTATCAGAATGGCCTCTCCTGGAAACCCTGACATCAAATACCAGTTGTGGCTTTCCGGAGACCCAGAAGCTGCCGCCACTTGCCAAGTTGGTGTTGGAGTTGCACTGTGTGCTAGGTCTGAATCAGATCTGTTTGACTGGATCCCACTCAACAGTTGGCTATGTGCATTCAGACAACGAGGTTCATGTAATACAAGCAGGCGTCCAGATGTTAAGCGTAGCTTGTTTGTCGTCTCCGCTTACACCCCTACAGACTGCAGCCAGGCTGCAGTCAAGGATAAATTTTACCAGTAACTATATGAACTTCTGCTTTCCTCCAAAATGAGTGACATAGTCATTCTTGCCTGGGACTTAAATGCACGGGTTGACCAACCTCCTTCAAGCGAGCACCACCTTGGGGGTAGTTTTGGTCTCGGTGGTAGTCGATCAGACAATGGAGACAGACTACTTACTCTTTGCTCTAATCATCGATTGCATATTTCGAGCATTAGTTTTCGGTACTCAAAGAGACACACCGCTACTTGGCGCACACCATTACAAACGTAAGAGTGCTTCCAGCTTGACCACATAGCAATCAGCTACAGATGGCGCGGAAGCGTAAGGAACTGCCGATCGTACTGGTCAACTTATCAAGAATCTGACCCGCATGGGTTCGTGCTAAGATTCGCATGTGTTTCGTAGGATCACAAAAGCCCGCCCACTACCGACCGGGCGTCGCATATCTAAAAATGCTGCGATTTTACCTAGGTACTAAGCCTCACTGTCAACCTAGCCTGCCTCTACTATCGACAGTGACCTCGATTCGAAGTGGGCACAGCTAAAAGATGCTTCAGTTTCCTCTAATATCGACACTAGTAAAGTTTCCCATCACCCACCGTAGCATGGTGTTTCTGTCTCCTTGTCGCTGATGCGCAACCGCTGATTACTTCCGTCGGATTTCAGACACAGTGACGAATGCCAATCCCATGGTCGAGCGTCGCGCAGGAGTCCACAAGTGGACAGCGAAGATTGGTGGTTTTAACATGCTAGGGGGTTGGAGCGTGCTAATGTTTCTGGTAGTAGCAGAAATCGTTTCCATCTCATTCGAGTCACCTAAGGTAATCAAGCTGATTTAAGTGAAACAATATACCTAGTGGATGGCTCAGAACGCTTACCCGGGGACTGTCACACCCATTAACAATTTGGTTCGCGTGGATTTTTTTGAAAATTTACCACACCAACCAATACGATGGCGTCCTACAATATCACTAGATTTTCCACTTGTGTACCCTATCCTGCGTTATTTCTGTACCCTTGCATTTTATCTTAAATCATTCATTCCTGTTGATGTTTTTCATGTTGTCAAGACTGATCCGCACTCTTGAGGTTATGATCTGGATAAACCAAGCAGGATGTTTACCCACGCGATCGGATAGCCAAAGACCCACCGGTAAATATAACAGATTACCGCACTTAACAACAACAGACTCTATTGTTTCTAAAGGTTTTTGAATACGAAATGGGTATTCAGTACGTTTCTATTGTGATAAATCTTCGCCCCTGAAATAAGAGGTTCTTCAGGTCAGATGGACTAGTACAGACTTATCTTGGCATTGTATAGCAATTAGAATGAAAACGAGTCTCAACCCGGGTCAGTCGATACATGTGGTTACAGTTTCAAATGGTCAATGGGTCAATCTGGAGAAACGATGAGCTACGAACTTTACCAATTGATCCGCTTAAGGGGTCACTCACATGGGAGTCAGTAATGATGTTCCTCTAGGCTTCTGTGATGATTGTTCGACGTGTACACTACAACATGAGTCTGTCCTCCACAGCTGCTCAGATTGATCGGGTTTAAACAGCCCACCATGCGTTCGATACTTCCACGCCGTCTATTCTGTTTAAGCAGTTAGTAGCCTTGCTGATTTGTAGCGACTCAGCAATTAATCTTTAGTTTGTCCTTCTTGTTTACTTCTACATGATCTCCATATTGTCCAAGTCGATTTTGTGCCCTGCGTCTAGCGCTTTTACCGCTACCGCCGAAGCTTGCATTAAGGCCTTGTATTAATGCACGTTGTTTTGTGGACGCGAAACTTGCTTTTTATCCGGCCATCCAAACGGGGAGTTATCTCGCTTTTTGGCCAATGTACACTTGCGCACCGTGCGTACAACTAATATGATAGGCGCTAATGTTCGTCCTATCCTTTACACTCCAAACCCCAGAATGCGAACATATGGGCGTATGCTGTCAAATCAGGTGAATTCCAACATCATCCTCACCAAAAATCAAGGAATAGCTCCAGTGGTCTGCTTATAAAAGGATGGCCTGAATGATAACTAAAAGCGGTAATGGTTAGCCTACTTTTAAGCTACATCAGAACACGACCAGATGGGTGGGGGTTGCGGATGAAAACTCTCAAGGCACTACGCTGCATGGAGGCTGGTCCCAAGGAGACGGTTCCGCAGAGAACTGTATTACTTCACTTCATCTATATTGCTGTAATTCCAGCTTTGCACTGAAACTTTTGTGACTATTATACCTTGTTAGTAGATTTCTATCTTTCTACTGTCTTACCCAAGTCACCCATTAAATTAATCCTTATACGTTTTCCCTTAATTTACTTCCTGTAATTTTTCTTTATGCGCCTATAATAACTTAGTTTTTTATTATTCCCATACACGCAGCGTTTCGTTTTTCTCTGAAGATCGTAATTTTCTGATCCTACTTTGAGGGGTGTGGCTGAAATAACCAAGAAGAAACGGTTATTTTCTATGTATTCACACACTCTGATGACCTCGTGAAAGTATACTGGACAAGAAATTCATAAAGTTTATATGATTACTGAGCCACTTTGAAGTGCTCGTTGTGCGAGTAGATTACGCTGCGCAATCTCAATGTGGACTATAATTCGTAGTGAAGTGAACATTGGTCATTTAGATGATATTGATCGTAGAAGAAGCAAGAAGAAAATGAGGGTCTGCTGCCCGCAAACCTGGTGAATAAGAGAGAAGAGTTACCAGCCAACATCGCAATGGCCCTACGTTCGAGGCCTGCTATTTCTACCTGATTAAATCAAACAGGGTCAAAACGCATCATGAAGCGCAGTAGATGAACAAATTTTTATGCCGGTTGCTTTATACGTTAGCGGACATAGGACGTTTCCCAGTATTCAGGAATACAACCGTCAGTAAAGAAATACTTTGCTGTGGTCTGTTACGTTACGATCAGCTTTTGCTGTATTTTGTGATATAACTTTAATTGCAATTCATTAATATATATAGTGAAGCATGCGATTTTGAAGTTAACTCTTTTGTTACTAATACTTTGCGAAACATAGAGGAATTTGGATGACCTTTCGTCATGTTTATGGTACATTTTTTATCAGTGTTGGACTGTATCCGTTCCCTTGACTTCCGCGTTGCGGAATCGTCTAGCTAAACTAACGGTAGCACTGCTCAAAAAGAAATTATTCTATAACAAAAATCTCAAAATCTCTGCCTCATAGAATACACTCCAATGATGGTGTCCATGTATTCTAAGGTAATCTAACCCGTTAGGTTACATGGCTCTAAGTCAACGATTATATTCAATAATGCACTGTCCAAGACACACGTATGCTATGTAGATGTACTGCATCACAACATATGTTGTATGCATGTATGTAGCAACAGCCTTTAAAATGTCAACGATACACTCGCACCTAACTGCTGACTGTACCTTGTATGATCCAGTGCTATCAAACTGAATAAACCTGCAAAACTCACCCATCATAGAAAGCATGCATTTACCGCTGTAGCGCTCCTCCATGTCTGAGATATCTTGGTGATATCGCTCACGATGTTCATCGCTAACAGATCTCAAGCTCTCAAGGAAAATAGTCAAGGGGACTATGCAACTAACGTAACTTGAATGAGAAAGGAGCACCAACTCTACGATAGTCCGCAATCAGTCATATTGTGATGTCGCTGTAGTTCTCTGCCTTTGCTCTGCCCAGAAATTCCACACTAGCTTGAATGGTCTGTATGATACGTAATCAAATGACGTCAACGGGCATTCAAAAGCAGTCTGCCATTATCCGGCGAATACCAGGACCAAATATTATCCCTTCTTTGAGCTTCTCCTCCCTGTTCTTCGAAAACATTTGTTTCAGGTATCAAAAGTAAAACTTGCTTGAGGGCTTTGACGAAATTATTTTTGATCAAACCAAGCTTGATGTGAATGGGTGGTAGTCAGATATGATCAGGTGGCACAACGGGTGTATGATTTACATTATCCATGCAACGTACTCCGTCTTCTCTGTCCACTTTGAGCTGCAAGGCTGGTCTAATGTCCAATAAGCAGGAGAAACAGCAATGTTTTGCAAAGCGTACTTGCATACGTATCTGGAGTCCAATGAGTTAGCAAAATGTGCCAACAGTACCTATCGTAGTAATTACAGCGAGTAGCAGTTGCATTCCTTCGTAATTCTACTTCATATTAGTGGCATGCAACTGAGACACAGTAGGGTACATATTTCCCACTACGAACAGTCTTAGATATAAAGAACTCACCGTACCACTCTACGGCGCAGTGGTTGGTCGAGCTTATGGAACCTAATCGAAAACAAGCTACTGTGCACGGCCTTAAGGACAGTTTTGATTTGGTCGATACCATGCACGATCTAAATGCCACGGATCTGATCATGAGATCTCGCGGTGTGATTTTACTTTTTACAAATGTGTCATTATTTGAAACTATTAATTACAGCTGCGATTATGTCTAAGAATATCAGATAGCTATTAGCATACTACGGTTGCGCTAAAGGAACTGCTGCTTCGGTGCACTTACAACATCCATTTGCTTTTTAACGGCAAAGTGAATTAACAGCAAACTGGAGTTGCTATGGGCTATCCACTTAGACCGTTTCTCGCTGATGTATTCATGGGTATGCTTGAACAGGGCAAGATGTAATCTGTCATCACGAAACTCAGTCTTTAACACCGTTACTTCGACGATATCTTTGTACTGATACACTCCTCTCGAAACATTGAAAATCTTCCAATGAATTTAATCAGACGCACGAACCACTGAAGTTTACCTCCGAAGTAGAGGTAAATGGTACTTTTCAGTTCCTCAACGTGGCAATGAAGCGACTCGATTGTACCATGTTACAACCTCACGTGTATAGGAAACATGTGGAATGGACAATACCTGAATTTCCACAGTTTCGTCCCACTGAAATTAAAACGGAACCTGATCCTAGGTCTAATAATTCAAGCAGAAAGCATTTGCTCGATCGAAATGTTTCCAGGAGAACTGAGGCGCAAACGTTCGACGCTGAAAGAAAATGGTAGCCCTGTCGGTTTCCTGAAAGCTAACATGGGGCAAAGGAAAAAGGCACCCGTAACCCTTACAGTTCATAGAAAACCCATATTTCTCCAACTACCATACAATGGAGAAATTGCTGCTGAAATCATAACTCATCGCCTTTCTCATGCTTTCAGAAGCTAAAATGCACATCCAGTAAGTCGGTTACCCAATGGTTAGAACTAGCTCTAACGACAAGAGGGCCGTCCATGCCAAATCATTGTGTATTATTCTTTCTCCTGTTCCTGTGGGACAGTGAACTTAGGCCGAACGACGAGGCGCCTGTCTGAAGGGGTGAAAGAACACCATCCGGCTTAGCTCATGACCGCTTGCCGAAAACATACCAACTCATCCATAGCCACGCATTTCGCCGACACTGACCACGCCACCAACTTGGGTTAGTCATTCAAACTGATCTACCAGATATCAGACAAACGATAAAATTGCCTTTGTAGGCGTTTGCTTGATTCACTGGATTCCATCGCAATTCGATTGTACGAGCGCACGCTTGATCACTCGATTTGTTCTGCACAAGTAAATTTTTCACTGTCCTGTGTTGACTATCCTGCATATGGATCAATACAATCGCGAATGCGTCGGGAATTCCAGTTTATATGGAAGAATTACATTTTCTTGTTTAATGGGCACAGGTAAGTGCTAACTCTAATGCCATTCCGTGGTAGAACCTATAGGGACCATGAATTTTGATGGTGCCGTCTAAGAATGTCAATCAGTGCACGGCACGTTCAATTTATCACCAAATTCTCGTGAATCGAGGAAAGATTTTAACTACAGTTGAACCGTCTAGTAAGTACTTCATCACGATCTTTAGTGCCTGTGGTGAGTTAGACATTTAACCTGTAAAAAAGGCCAATTTTTCCCCCAGTGCACTCTAACCAGATTGCATTTTCCGTGTTATCAATAGTGAGGTTGGTAAAGCGCTCTGGGGTTCCAAGATAGCAATTCTGTCTCGTTAAAGCCCCGCCATAGGATTTCACACCTCAACCTGCATGGACGCTTCAAGTGAACGAAACATTCACAAATGTCCGGGAGATAGCAATTAATTACATCGGCAACCGACTGATTGAATCTGAGGTTCCTCACCGCATGCAGTCAATCCATTGTAACCTATGCTTTGTTTATTATCTACTGATCATTTGAAGCCATATTCCAAAGTAAGTAGCCACTGATTAATAGATCTATCTATAGGTAACGACATTCCAAAATCGGAATTTGGTCACATCACTCTATCCGATCTCATCAATAACGTATGGGTCTTCCATCCGAACTACTTAATGATGCAAGTCGCCTCTTGTCACACGCAGGATCCACAGCGCGCCTTGTTCGAGTATCCAAGACCAAAAGTATGTACCTTCTAAGTTTCACGTCATTAAGCTTGAGTACGATTTTACTGATTAACATGCACCCTTCGATCGGATAACTAATTACCCTCCTGCTTCGGTATCACGTGAGATAGTATGAAAATTTTCGGAGATAGCGCCTACCGAAGCTAGGTGGAACTCGTGAGCACCATTGCACCAATGCCTGCTTGTGCACAAAATGTGAACAGGTCTATTAATACCGAAATAACGTAACCAAAGTTAATGTATTACACGCGAAGATGAATTTACTGAGGCTCACTGTAAGTGCCAAGTGACTTTCGTCATTCAAAACAGGATAAACCTACAGCTTTGATTTTGTATGAATTATCTGATAGTTATAAGCTATGCAATTTATGTGTCTGTGTGTTCTTTCTGTTTCTATCAGATTATCGCTTTATGTTTCACGATGACACTTTCCGCCGAGGAGAATACAACAAATATGTGCATGAAAAATTGTGTCGATTTGTATCGGGGAAATAACACATTTGTCCAGCAGTTTGAGCATGAAGCATACCGGTCATGTGTCTTAGGATGCTATTTTATGGAAATGTGAGTATTACGGGAAGCGCAGTTTCAAACTGATTCTTCAAAGAAACTCTTTTTTGCCAATAAAATCATCACGGATTCCGATCTCATTTCTGAAATTTTAATTAATTTGAAAACAGTGTTGTTAGTTTATGTTACAGCTTACCGAAACGCGAAACAGCGACAATGGTTTGACACTAGGAGACTTTAAAAAATGTTCGGTAATTACCTGGTTTACTCAGCAGTAGAAAAAGTTAAATGGATTTGTAGCGTAAGCATATAAAATGCATTCTAGAGAGTACACATCTGCATATAAAGGTAGTCACATACACATCTATTACAAATAAGGCTGCTGTTAAGCATGCTTCTAAACATTTGATTTCTTGCGGTGGCGCAAACGTCGGCTGAATTAAGAGAAGACTAACCACAAGAGTTAAATAGCATATTCCGATATACCTGGTTGCGAGTGGTCCGAAGATACCCACCAGTTCGATCACCCGGCACATACTTGGCTGCTTCATGTGTAAAAATTTTGCGAGTGGTTTAAGACACTCAACCGACAGTACGTCGCCCGCTTTCTGAGGCTGCGGCAATTAAACGGATGAAACCCACTTTGCGTAAACAAATAGAATCGCCTTACCTTGTCCTCATAGACACAGTTCACTTCGTTTACGATGTGACATGTTATGATATAACCAAACAAGTCGAGAGATCCTTACTTTACAAATTAAAAAATCTGAAATTATAGGGCTGATTGAAACGAAAACTATGGCACCGCTCTACCCTAGGGGGTCTTGACTTCTCCTTATTCACGGCTTACTGAAGACCATAAGGAAGTTGTCCCCTGCGCCCAATCGTTTCGATAGTCGGCGCACCATATCAAAAATTGGCACAATGTTTAGCCCAACTTAATGAACCTATACGAAGTGAACTAGCGGGATACACTTTCAAAGGTGCGTACAAATGTGCCAAAAAATTTACGGAATGTAGAAGGGAAACACATGTCCTCATTTGATGTCTGCTAATTATTCACCAGTATTCCGTTAGAATTGTCTTCGAGCATCAAATGCGCAGATGACGACAAATTTGGGTTTCCCGTTCACCAGCTGAAACCACTATTACCTTTGTGCGCGAAGGACGTCCAGTTTAGGTTCGATGGCACCCTGTATCGATAGATTAATGACATATCCACGGGTAGTTCACTTGGGCCGGTCTTGCCAGATATCTTTATGGGACACCTGGAAAACACTAAACTTCGTCCTCACATAAAAAATGTGCATTTATACAGTCGCTGCATAGAGGACACTTTTTCGTTGCAGGCCCGTCTGAACAAGCATAATACCTACTTTGTACACTAAACAACTGCTATCATGATCAAATTCGCAACTGAAAAAGGCTTTATCGGTGCCTTCCACTTTTCGCATTTTAACCTGGTTAATAGCCAGGATGGCACATTAAATCGATCTGTGTACCGTAAAACTACACGGACAGGACAGTACCTTAACTTTAACAATTTCTGCTCTGTGAATTACAAACGCTCTCTAGTTCGTACTATTTTTGGGAGGACACATCAAATCTACTCTACTATAACGATCGAATGTGTGCTGAAACGCCTCCCTTGGACATTATGTGAACATTTATATCTGAAGAAATGCATAGCGTGGAAGTAAAACACAAACGTGAAAAGCAGGAACGAACTGTTGACCAACGTACCTAGGAAAAACCGTGTTCATAAAGCTACCAGTCAATGGAGACCCAATGACCAGGGTTTCCGTTATTGTTTCCGTCAATCCACAAAATATGTTAATACGATGCTGAGCTTGTCGTTTTGCACATATAAAGTTTGTTTTAGTCCAACCTAGACCAACACGCCTAGCGTAACCTGTTTGAGTTGCTTGCGGTATCAAGTACGTCGGCTGAACAGTGATGAGACTGTCCACAAGGATTTTTGAGTATATTCCGCGAAAGCTAGTCGCGAATGGTCTGGAGCTGCCTGACAGTTCAATCGCCCAAAAGACACTTGACTACCCCATGTGTGAACACCTTGGTGAATGATTTAGTCTAGTGAACCGACAAAGCACCGCGCGCCCGTTTCATTTCGCTGAGGCTTCGGCAACTAGGCGGTTGATACCCACATTTTCTTGGTGGCCATTCTCGCCCAGCCTTCGTGAGACTGGTGGCCACATTCCTCCAAGTGGAATGCAGGCTAGCAACTGGTGATCTTTGACCGTTTTCAATTATCCAATGACGTTATACTTTGAATGTCTCCGTGTGTAACTTAGCCATTTCACTAATGGTATGTAAACGGCTGATGAGAATTCGCGAAATAGTTGTATTCAGATTATCTTGACGAAATGATGCTCTTCCTTGTCATTTTGACACTTGTCGAAACAAAGTGCCGACTAGCGTCACACGAACTTAGACAATGAACTTCGATCGACGTCTATTCACTTTGATTCTGCCTGTAAGCGACTGTGGAGAATAAGCCAAATAGTTAAATTCAGATAATCTACTAAAAAGGTTCCTTCGTGCCATTATGAAAGCAATTGAGCACAGAATTAGAAATAACTTCACCGGTGATTTGAGGTCTGTTAATGCTTAAACTGCTGATCATAAGTTCGCGCCCAAATCATACTTCTTTATTTTGAATCAATAGCCTTGTTTTGCTACAGTGCGACAATCAAATAACAAAACTTGTTGGACAACATATGAAACAGTCGACCGCTTAGACATGTATCACTGCCGCTTTAGCATACTTGTAAACAAATATTTACGGCGGAACCGTAGCTGGCACAGCCTTCTTTCGAGGAAACGAAATTAAGTGGCTGCATATCTATAGATTTCCAACAGTCTATTCCGCCAAATCTTGAACAATCGCAAAGTAATTTTACTTGTTTGAAGTTCAAATGTTGTTGACCGGTTAGGTTAGCCCGGATTCGTTGTTGCTTGATCAACATGGTTGGCGGCATCCGGTTTCGGATTTACCTGTCACTGTGGCAAGCCACAGGACGCCTGCGCCTACAGAGGGACCATGGATGGCTTGCGCTGCACCACCCACAGCTCCAACCACACACCCCATATCCAGTGCAAACCCGAAGGAATAAGACCGGGAGGCATGCGGATGGGAACCACGTTTCATCAACAGAGCCGGCCCACACTCCTTCACAGGCAAACACAAGCACGCTGTATTTGGGGAATCAAGCGCACACAAGGCGGTGGCTGGATCGTAGTTCGCTCCACACTGAGTGCATGGAACCACTCTTCGAGCCTAACACGGCCACAAGGACCGTGCACCCCGTCCCCTCCAGCAACGACCAACTGTCTCCTGGAGCCAGTGTGGACGACGTAGTTGGTATTAGAGGGGTAGGCACCTTGTCAACATGCACATCAAGCGCAGCCACACCGGGGATATCAAACAACAGCCAATCACTTAAAGAGAGAGAGAAAGAAAAAGAGCAAAACTCGATTAATGCATAAGGAAACGGTGACATAAACCTTAATTAAATAGCATACGTAATAAGTTGTTTACAAACAAATCCTAGCTAAGTGCACGAGGTCAGGAAGTATAGTTCACGGAATGCCACTAACACAAATATGTTATGGAAATCGAATACAATTGGCTGAAGCGATGTGTGCAAGTTAATGGAATAAAGTACAGGGAGATATTTATATGAGAAAGAAAAGCATTAAGGTAAAAACAGTAAACCCACCACCTGAAATAAAGAGACTTAGCATGCAAGCACGCGGTTAGTAAATCGAATTCAGCGTGTCTACAAACGCTGTGCCGGCTCGCCGTAATTCTCTGCAGGACCCGTCGTCGCTTCTATAGTGGCCCCAAATGGCACAGCTCATGGCCCACTAGACATTTGTATGAAAAATAAAGGCATTAGGAGAGAACCGAAAACCCACCACCTGAAATAAAGAGACTTAACATGCAAGCACGCTGTTAGTAAATCGAATTCAGCGTGCCTACAAACGCTTTGCCGGCTCGCCGTAATTCTCTGCAGGACCCGTCGTCGCTTCTGTAGTGGCCCCAATTAGCACAGCTCAGGGCCCGCTAGACATTTATATGAGAAAGGAAGGCATTAGTAGAGAACCGAAAACCCAGCACCTGAAATAAAGATACTTTGCATGCAACAATGCGGTTACTAAATGGAATTCAGCGTAACTACAAACGCTGCGCCGGTGCTGCCTACGTTCACTGCGGGACCCGTCGTCGCTTCGGCAGTGGTCCCGAGTGACCTCTCTCATGGCTCACTAGGCCTGCCTGACTAAGGCACTCGCGACCGCATATTTTACAGCACCATGCGCTCGATGTCGATGGAGTACAATTCATCGGTGCTTGCCGCTTCCGCAACTGCCGCTTCTTCTCTGCATGCATGAGGGATTTCTCCCGCACTTCAGCAACTGCCTTCGTGATTAGATCGCGCCATGCACGCCGATCAACCGCCTTCGATTCCCATGATCTGCAATCAAGATTAGAACGTGTGAGGCTCACTTTAATCATGTCCTGGTAACGTAACTTTGGTTTCCCAGCATGCCGCTTCCCAATACTCAGCTGACCGTATAAAAGTTGTTTCGGTATTCGCGTCGAATCCATACGGCTCACATGACCGAGCCATCTCAGGTGTCTCAATAAAAGTATGCAGTCCACTGCATACACTCCACTTCGGCGCAAAACTT